>CAUYQV010046159.1:0-151469 GCA_963574575.1 Galagoides demidoff
CAGTGAGGGATCAGGGAGCTCAGGATGAGATCCCCCAGGCCAGTGAGGGATCAGGGAGCTCAGGATGAGATCCCCCAGGCCAGTGAGGGATCAGCGAGCTCAGGATGAGATCCCCCAGGCCAGTGAGGGATCAGAGAGCTCAGGATGAGATCCCCCAGGCCAGTGCCACTCACCTGTGTGGGCAAGTAGATTTTCCCAGATAATAACCCTTGCTCTTTCCACATGTTATTCCAACTGCAGCAACGGCTTATTCACAGTGGGTGAAAGATAGGCTCACTGTTACCTTGAAATAGGATTTTCTTGGTGTTCTCCATGCTGTCCGGGCAGGGCAGCTGATGGTGGGATGGCACACCACCCAGAAGTGGCCGGCCTTCTCCCACAGCCTGCTGTTTCTTTTCCTATAAGCATTTCGCATTTGGGCTACTCACTTCCACTCACAATATTCACTTTTCAATCTAACCCTGGACTCAGCCTGTGTATACGCACAGCTAGCAACCTCCTTGATAGGAAAACTTCTGCACTTGCCAGAAGACAATCTAACACATGTAAACCCAACACGGATCCTGCCTCCAACGTGAGATCATGAAATCGACACATCCCGGCGCTTGCCGGTCCTTTACATTAGTTTATGTTTCCGTCACTTTGTTCTGTGGTCTCTGTGGACTCGTTCATTTGTTCACAGGGCTGCAGGGTTATGGCGCACTTCCTACCAGCCAGGCAGAGCTCTGCGGTCTTTGTGAGAATCACTCACCACGCACAGCAGCCCTGGGGGTGGATGCTGCTGCTGTCCCCGGAGTTGGCACACAGGTGGGTGGTGGCGTCGGGGCTCCCACCCTGGCACCAGGAGCTCACCCCCTTCCTCTGCTGCCTCTCTGCTGTCAATACCACGCGGATCCTTCCCACAACCTTCGTGTCTCCTCCGAGAGTTTCCCGTGGTGTTAAGGAACTATTTTCTGGGTAACTAAGGGTCTGAAGGCTGCTTGCCTGATCCATGGACAGGAGCTCCAGGGACTTTCCATTCCAGATCCCTCCCATGTGGGCTCACAGTGACACGAACAGCGTCACCTCACCGCAGCCAGCACAGCGGAGTCACTGAGATTTTCTAAAATGACCCGACGGAGGGACCCTTATGAAGGGCCTTTCCCAAGTCAAACTTCTCTTTGATTCATTTGCTAGACAAATTTGCTAGTAAGGCAAGAAAGTAGCTATTAGATTTTTGAGTAAGAGTTTGGTTTTTAGGGCTCTTTCAGATTTTGATAGCAATTAAGAAACTACTTTAATTTTACAAAGCGAAACAAGTAGGGTTAGCGTGGAGCTCAGAATAGCAATAAAAATGGCCATTTCCTCACCAGGCAATCCTTCCAAGCCAGCAGCGCAGCCCAGAGAGGAACAGCCTCCGTTTCCCTCCCACATCCTCCACTTACACGGAAAATACATCTTCAAAGACAGACTCAAAGCGCTTTTGATGCCTTTATTGACAACTTGAGTACAACCTTAGACGTGCTAGTCAGGTCGTTCTTAACACATTTCAGAGAAAAATAAAGATTGTTCTGCAAAAGCTTTTTCATTCCTTTGATATATTAGTATCTTGTCGCACTGTTCATGTTCAAGTAATAGTTTGTGATTCACGTTCACGGATAGTGGTTGTTTTTTCTTTAACTTATGTTAAGAATTACGTTCTATTCTGAGAAGAAGAAATAAAGAAACCCCCCCCCACACACACACACACAAAGAGGAAAAAGGACGATGCCTGGCCAGTAGACACCTCCTGAAACTCGTGGGAGCAAACCTCGCTCAGGCATCACAAACACAGCTCATCAGGCAGATTTGGAAGTACCCATAATAAAAACATCATTTAAAAAAAGCTACAGATGATATGAAATGTGGCACGCTCCACAGGTCACAGGGAGCCGTGTGATCTGTCACGGTGAGTCAGGGTAAGGAGATCATGTTGGCCTCTGATTGGATCCAGACTCAGTGAAGACACAAACCCTGGGATGCCTGGGCCCATGCTGGTGACCTTTCTCACACTACGCTGGCATCTGTGTCTCCATCATTTCTATGAGAGCTCTGGGCATCTGGGCCCAGGCTGGCAGTGTGCGGCCACGTTGGAGCAGATGTGTTTCCTGACAGGGGAGCCACCCCAAGCTGTGAACACCAAGGTGGCTGCCCGTTTTGCCCTAGCACAGTGTCTCTGAAGGGGAAGGACTGTCCCTGGGTGACTGGAGGACATAGATTATCTGAAGCAGTTAGGTAAAGAGGGACAGATGTCTTTGGGATGTGACCTGGAAAACTTCTGAGTTCATGCCAGCAAGGACTTCTGCCGCTATGTCTGCAAACCCTGCAAATGACGACTTCGTAATTTCCAGCCATGCTAAACCCAAAGGGGACTCCTCGTGCTGGGGAGACTCATTACGCCCTCAGCCAAGTTCACCATACACATAAGAAGTCGGACAACTCATTACAACAAACAACAGAGGCCACATCTCTCAAGTGTCTGCACACAGTGTGGGGAGGATGTGGTTTGCACATCTAGTGATAACTTTTTGATGAGTTGTGAATGCCTCAAAAAAAGTTGAAAATTTGATCAACACTCAAATTTAATCCATGTTAACATGAGGAATATTCTAGGGAGTTTATTGTCCTCAGAAAATGACTTTCCTGGAAGGAGCCCCCTGGGAGAGCAAGGCTGTGGGGACATGCAGGTTGGGCCCCGGAGCAGGTGTGCAGAAGATCGAGCCCATCTGATGGACAGAGTCTGGCATGTTTTCATCCTCTTGAACATGCTCCTCCTTAAGACTCTGATTTAATAATGCGTGCATGCTTTTCTTAAGATGAAATATCATTATGAAATCATTTCTAAAATTGCCTCCTTTATAGGCACTTTATCTATTAAATTGACAGTGGAGCTAAATGTATTAGCTAAATCTCCGAGCTGCAAAATGAACACTTAAAATCAAATTATAGATTTTGTAATATTTTCAGAAAAACAATTTCTTTCTAAAGTTGCAAATAATTAAATGGAACAAAAGTACATTTCATTTTGATTTCTTCCTTGTAATTCAAATATTCAACATTCAAATTAACTTCCATAATTTCTCACTTAGATGACAAACTGGTTAATATTTCACCAGTGTGGTTTATAAAGCTAGAATTCTTGAGGCCAAACGAATATTGCTGACTGTTGCCTGGGGTTTGTTGTGAACAGGTGGTCTCTGAAAACTCAAATAAGGACATGGCTCTTAAAGCCATGGATATGGTGTTGAGAATCTATTGTAGAATCTTACAAAGAACCACTTTTACAAGAGTCCCCAAACTATTTCCCACCTGGCCAGTGGTTTCATCCCAGTGTTTACTGAAGGTAAAATGTAGGAAATTAAACCTGAGAAATCTCTCTGCACATTCTGATCCGGCCTGACTGGAAGGCAGGAGGATGACAGCACAGAGGAGACACGTGGCTCCCACAGTCTGGGTCTCCTGTTGGTGTGATCCTGGGGCCTGAACGGGCTCCTTGCTGGTGTCACAGTCGGCTCTGCTGGCTTTTTAGGGACACAGTGTAAAGGACCCGGGAGCCTCTTCTATGATTTTGCTTTTGTGATTTTGGAAAGAAAATTTGAGGCGTGTATGTGTGTAAGTGTGCAAGCGTGTGCGCCGTGTGTGTATAAGTGTGTGTGAGTGTGTACATCGTGTGTAAGTGTATGTGAGTGTGCACCATGTGTAAGTGTGGGTGTGTGTGCACCATGTGTAAGTGTGGGTGTGTGTGTACCACGTGTAAGTGTGAGTGTATGTGTGTGGGTGTGTGCACCATGTGTGTATCTGGAAGGAGAAGTAGCAGGTGCAGCAGGACGCTGTGCGTGTTTCTGGGGGACGGCGCAGCCGCGCTCAGCTACACGTCGAACCAGTGGTCCCCCATGCAGACGCGGTTCCACTCGCAGCCGCAGTTCCAGCACCACTCGAGCCGGCACTGGGGCTGCGGACACTTCATGTGCATGCATCCTCCTGCGGGGACAAAGGACAAGGTGCGGTGGGTTGGCAGCATCTGAAACCACGGATTCCCACACCAACACTATTCTAGAGGTGACTTTGCAAGTGAATAATAACAAGCAACACAAAAGACTCGGCCCTGAGGATGGAGAATCAGGAAGCAATCAGGGAGCTCTAAGGTTCGGGTGTTGGTTGAGAAAACGAATGAAATCGGAGCACACCATCCTCAGCCAGAACACATTTTATTTACTTATTTTTTTTACTTACTTATTACTTATTTAAGAGACAAGTTGTCCAGACTAGACTGCAGTGGCCTGATCATAGCTCACCACAGACTCAAACTCCTGGGCTCCAGTGGTCCTCCTGCCTCAGCCTCCTGAGTAGCTGGGATTGCAGGTGAGCACCACCAGGCCCAGTTTATTTGTAATCTGAGTTTACGTCCCTAAATGGGATTTAGAGACAAATGCTTCATGTTTCACAGATAGGGGTCAATTCCTCATTTTTATATGTGAAATATTTTAAATATGTTAAATTTCATGTTTTAAATATATTAAAAATACAAGGTAATGACATAACCAAAATTTTAAATGTAATTTCAATGTATTGTATTTGTTTTCTACCATTTCTGTAATGCTATTTGGCTTAGCGAGACTCACACAACAGGAATTAGGACAGCCTGGTACTTTTAAATAGGGAACATGTCCCTTAATTCTATCCAAGATTTTATTTAAGACAAGAAGTACAGAAAGGAATTAACCAATAATGTGAGGTGCTGTAAACATGTTATCACATTTACTCTTCAAAGGCACTTTGACATCAGAGTACTGCTCTGCTGCAGAATTCCTTCAAGGTGAGCACTTTTAAATTATTTATTTAATTAATTGATTAATTTATTTATTTTTGCAGTTTTTGGCCGGGACTGGATTTAAACCCGCCACCTCCGGCATATGGGGCTGGCGCCCTACTCCTTTGAGCCACAGGCACTGCCCTATTTATTTATTTATTTTTTAAGAGACAGAGTCTTACTTTGTTGCTCTCAGTAGTGTGCTGTGGTGTCACAGCTCACAGCAACCTCCAGCTCTTGGGCTTAGGTGATTTTCTTGCCTCAGCCTCCTGAGTAGCTGGGACTACCGGTGTCTGCCACAATGCCTGGCTATTTTTTGTTGCAGTTTGGTTGGGGCTGGTCTTGAACCCTCCACCCTTGGTATATGGGGCCGGTGCCCTACTCACTGAGCTACAGGTGCCGCCCTAAGGTGAAGCACTTTTAAAGGGTGAAAGCCGAGATGTAACCAAAATATGTGATTCCCACGTTCTTCCTCTCCCATCAGGCTCTCTGCAGCACAGGGGGAGAAATCTCTTCTTTGGGGGCTTGTTTTGGAATTATTCTGGGCTCAGGCACCAGCTGTGCCTGGAAGTGGAGTGATCTTAAAGTTGTGCGGAGAGAACCCCAGATAATCCGGGCACAAGCAGTTCCTTAGCCTGAGTCCCGCACAGCCCCAAAGGTGCTCCATTATTTAGTTTTGACATTTATCTTGGGAAGTCATTTTTTCTTCTCAAATTTTCCAAGTAATTGCCTCAGGACTGTCTCACTTTTATTATTAGAAACCTGGCTGGAGAACTTCCACTAATTTAAAATCCGTACGCCTGTGTGGTGGCAGGCGTGTGCTGTGGGGCAGCTTACTGACATGTAAAATTCCCTCCCCGTTTTTTACTTCCTTTTAGTTCTTTTAAAGATCATAAAAAACTATAGCTGTGTGGAAAATAAGGAGAACACTCAGGACACTTTGATCTTAATACTTTCCAGTTGGGATTATGTTGTTTTCACTCCGTACTTAATGTCTGTAGACTTAAGATATAAATAATATGACACAATCATGCAATGCTGTAAAATCACTTCAGTTTCTCCAAAACATCATACAGAAGTATTGAGCAATGCTACCCCTAACCCCAAACTGGTAAACTGGTAAACATAAGCCTTTCCCCGAGTTCTGTGAGCAGCTCAGGCACATGTGCTGAATCCAGAGAAGAGGTTGGGAGACCTCGACTTGAAACCAGGCGGCCAGCAGGGCAGAAGGACAGCAGAGACCTGCGCTTTAAGATGTCCCCTGGCCTGCTGTGCTGAGGATGGGTCACAAAGGTGCAGGAGACAAGTGAGCAGCCCCCGGTGGCTGAGTGAGTGAGCAGGACTTGGACAGAGAGGTGGGGATCGCACTGGGCCAGATCAGGGCAGAGGGGTGATGGTGGGGGTGGGGAGTGAATGTGCAAGGTGACAAGAGGACAGGCTGGAGGGGCAGCTGGGCTCTGGCGTGGGGCTCTGCCAGGGTGGGCTGCCCTTGCTTCCTCAGGGACAGCTAACGTCCACTTTGATAAACTGAGCTGCCTGCAAACAGTAACCAGAGACATTAAGTAGGCAGTTGGGTCTTGGGGCCAGACACCCAGGATAAGAGGAGGGGAGGGACGCAGATTTGGGAGCTGTTGGTGTACAGACAGCATTTAAAGCCACAAGAAGGTACAGTGCATTAACGTGTCACTTGGGAGAAGTATCTCAACTGTGGGCAGTAAATACCCAGCCAGACGCAGCCACCAAACAGAGAAGCCGAAAGCAGTGTCCAGGTACGCTGGCCACGTCTCGCCTTCCAACTAGCAAAAACAAAGCCTGGCTATGGAGAGGCCTGTGGAGGTGCCGGTCCCTGCACACCTCCAGGTACAGCTTCCCACCTTCCCGCCTTCACACCTGCCGGCTGGGTATCTGAGGAGTCCCCTTGCCCTCTCTGTGGCCCTTGGTAGAGACTTGGAGACTGAGACCTGCCTGATTTTTATTGATTCTCTGTCTCTGGTGATACATCATACATGTTTATTATAGAAAAGCATAAGAAGGCAATAAAGTCATCCTTGATCTTACTATGCCTAGAGCTAGCCACGGTGACCTGGCGACACATTGCCAGTCTTCTTCTTTGCACTCTTTTATTTTTTCTCCACATGTACGTATTTATACTTCAGTAACCGACCCATGTGCTGTGTGTTTTGGAATTCTTCTTTTCCTAGTCAGGAGGGACCGCAGGCCACCTGTGCCGTCAAGCCCTCCGGGCGGTGACCCCTCATCTAACGCATGGCCTCCTGTGGTCCTCACGACAACCTGGGAGGAAGCCCTCCCGGAAACCTCGTTCACAAATGGGGAGACTGGTGCTCAGAGGCCACACAGGATGTAGCAGAGCCTAGATTTGAACTTGGGCCAAAGGAATCCAGAGTCTTGGGCTCATCACAGTGTAAACTAATCTTTCTCTTTTTGCAGCCATTGCAGTTAGTTGACTTGATGTTTTCCTTTAAATGAATCATGTTGTAATTAGCACCTTTTCCCTAAAATGTGTGTGTGGGGTGTATAAGCATATTGTGCCTTTCAGGTTATTTATTTAGGGTAGATTTACAGAAGTAGAATTATTGGGTGAAATAATATGACCACCTAAAAGTCTTTTTATATATTGCCAAAGTTGTTTCAAGAAAAGTTACACTAACTCACAATGTCCTCACCAACTTTGAGGATTATTATTAAAAACAAAAGACACAAAAAATTAAAAACCCTTGATAATAGAAACCAGACTCTTCTTATCTGTGCTCTTTCCGTCCCACTCCCGTAAGGGCTGCTTCTCGCTCGCTGGTTGCGCCCACGTTCCCAGCAGTGGGGGCTGAGACCAGAAAGGCCTTTTCCTTTGACCCCACTGATGCCCTCTGGCCTTCCCAGGTGCACATGGGCACCGCACCTTCTAGGAGCCCTAGAGCAGGCACAGGAGTGACTGTGACTCATTGGTACATTTATTTTCTTTCCCAGGTGACCACTGATTCGGACCTGGGGACGTGGACAGAACTAAGCCTGCGTCTGCTGCCCTGGGGAGTGATGGACGCCCTTGTTTGTATTAGTGACCACTCTCAAAAGGACACATGAGCAAGCAGACTAGCATACTGGTCATGGCCTGGCTGGGCCTCTCCATGGCCCCTCTCCTCGGACCCCGGCCAGGGAGTGGTGGGTGCTCAGGGAGGGGAAGCCTAGCGGCTGTGCCCAGCACTCCTTCCCCCTGCGGGGTGACTGCTGGCTTCCATCACACACGCACAATATTCTACACACAGAGGGGGCTTCCCCAGCACTGGCTGTTTGGACTGTACATGGGTGGCATGTCCAGGATGGACAGCAGAGGTTCCCTGTGGGTCACTATGAGGAATCAGAGTGGCCACAGGACTACTCTGAATGTAGATATGCAGGTGGGAGCTTGACTCTATTATAGAGCTGGGATGGCCTGGTCACCTGCTGGTCAACCGTCAGGGTGGGGGAAGGTCCTGGGGAGGAGGGAACAACACAGCAGCCACCACCCAGCCACTTTCCTCAGCCACCTCCACTACCTTATACTTATTCTCTTCCCAGCCACGTAACCGACATCTGCCTAACATGCAGCCGCGGTGCTCACTCCCTATCCTGTAACATGAAAGATAACAACAATGGGTATCGTGTATCAGGGGCTTCCTCTGCGTACCAGGCACTTCCCAGAGGCTGCCTTACCTCATCTCAGAGTCCCTGACTGCTACAGCTGCACAACTGACACACTCCCGAAAGAGACATCCTCGTTTTCTGCTCATTTGGACTCACCATTTTTCTCGACAGGAACGTGGCACCGAGGGCAGGGCTTCGTGGTTTGCTTGATGGTTTCCTTGGAGGCCTCCTCCCAGCGGGCTTGCTCCGCCGCTCTTTCATCAACTCTGTAGGCCTGGTGAGTAAGGACAGGTGTGTTCAAACTCAGGCCTTTATGACTGGGCTGGACGCTTAGGTTCCTTGGGACATGGGTACAGGAAATTCTTAGACAGAAGTGCCTTTGGGCAAGAAAGCCAAATATCAACTCACTGGACGGGCACTGAGCAGGCTCTGGGTGGAGGCAACCCAGTGCCCTCAGCATGGGCCACATGCTTACAAGCCGGGAACAGATGGCTGAGCTTTATAGTGTGAAGCCTTCCATTCTGTACATGTGACATCTGTCAGAGATTACTATGCAGGTGAGGGGGGCTGCTCGCATCTACTTCTCTCCAGACGCTTGCTCAGGTGAGGGGTGACAACGTTCATTTGTATCTCCCCTTGGGCGTTAGACCAGGGGAACGATGGCCCAAGGCTGGCAAGTGACAGAGCCGGTGTGACTCTGGAATCTTTGATTTTACCCTCTCTTCTATATCTCTTTTTTTTGCTTTGAGACAAAGTCTCACTATGTCACCCTGGGTAGAGTGCTGTGCTGTCACAGCTCACAGCAACCTCAAACTCTTCCCTCAGTTTCCCAAGTACTCTCCTCTACATCTTGGTATCTCTCCTTGCACCCAGAAGATGAGGTCTCTGAATGTCACAGAAGGGACAGCACCAGGAACAAGGAAATGCAGTCGATGAGATCGAAGGCAGCTGGAGGTTAAGACTGTGGGCTCTGGAGCCAGCAGCCTGGGCTCACCTCCCAGGGCCACCCTGGGGGCAACTCTGGAGATAATCTCCTATCCTTCCTGAGTTCCCATCCCCCAGATGGAAATAAAAAACACCCAGGGCATTGCGGAGGGACCTGTGAGCTCCTTTCTTCAAAGACCCAGAGCGAGTGTCTGGCATATATTTGTAAAGATGAGACCAGTTACCTCCGACTCTCAGCTGTGCTTGTTCACGTTATTTGTGTCGCTGAGGGCTGGGTCTGCCCACACCATCACCTGTTAGGAGGTTTTCTAGACGGTGGTGATGGAATAAGAGGCCTGGGCTGGCTCTGACCTCAGTGAACAGTCACCCTCCATGTGTCCCACTGGTGGCGCCCCAGATAAGGTGGAATTCTTCACCCCAGACATGAACCCATCTTTTGTCATTTCACCTTTGGATTCTAAATCCTTTTGCAGTATTATGAGGATAACAATTGTGCAGAATTTCACAGTTTCTATGGGAATTAATATTTCTGTTTCTGTAATTTCCACAAAAAGTGAATTCTTCCAGGGCCAACATCATATTTGAGTCATCCTCAGTGCCTGCCATGCAGTGGGCACTTGGTGAATGTTGGCGGAGTGAATGAATGAATGACAGGACCCGGAAGGCACTGGACAGTCATCTGGAGCAGCACACCTGGGACAAGGCAGGGCACGAGGGTGGGGCCCAGACAAGACTGACCTAAGGCTACCCCTCAGTGTGAAACCAAGTTCACGTCTGTAAAGTGGCCATCACAGCCATCAAGAAAGGCTCTCCGATAACTCAGAGGGAGCTGTGGGCCTTGTGAGGACTGTGTCAGAAGACAGCAGAGTCAGACTAACTGCTGGGACGAATGGCAGGCCCCTGAGACCATCCTTTGGCCCTGGGACAGCATGAGGACCACTCAGGGTGAGAGCGTGGGGGGGACACTGAGCCACATGCCTTCCAGGGGTCCTGACTCTCAGTGACACAGACATTCCCAGCCACGTTCACCCCCAACCAACCCCTGCCTCATGTTCCAGACTTTTCTGTTTAAGGTCGGAGAGTCCGTAACTCTGTAGCAGTGGCTTACAATTGCTCGCTGGCAGCAAGTTGCTTGGTTATAACGGATTGGAGAAAAATATGACTTTACTTATTAAAACATAATTTCAAAATGCCACTTTTCAGCAATAGGGCGCAATGCATGAGAGGCACAGCGTTCCCTAGTTTCACACACCTGGAAACAGTGGATCAAATGTGGAAAGAATATTTTTGAACTCATGGCTGATCTGGTGGGAAGGGAAGGGGATTCTCTAAAGAAAGAGAAAATCCTCCCGGGTAAGGGAGGAAGGAATCTGGTGTTCACTGTGGGTAGTTTTCTAGTCCCGACTGTGAAGACCTACGGAGTCTCTGCCCTTAGCTGCTGGGACCCTCCACTCCCTCCACTCAGGGCAGTGTGGGCACCTGAGCCTTGGTTACATGTGGCCAGATTAAAAGCATTTTCAGGGGGTGAATAAAATGTTTAACAAAGGATGTTTGTTATCCAAGAGAAACACTCAGAGCACACCCTCAAGAAACATCCTGCCTATCAACAGCACGTCAGTGGAGGGTAATTACAGACTGGAAAATTGCAAATTATATTGCTATGCTTTGCTCTTTCACGGAAGAAAGATACAAATTATGGCAAGGGAAGAGAAATAATTGTGTCTCAAAATTCCAATTTCCTCTGACTTTATTTCTGACTTCAAGAGAACATGGAGAAGAAAGGGTCCTGCAGACCCTCCCAGTCCCCACAGAGGGCTATGCCTCTAGCACCTCTGTCTGCTACAAACCTACTGTCTGGGAAGGGCAAGGAAAGCCTCTGTGACCCTGTGTGACCTTCTACATCAGTGGTTCTCAACCTTCCTAATGCCACAACCCTTTAATATAGTTCCTGTGGATCACGACCCACAGGTTGAGAACTGCTGGTCTCCACACACACACACACACACACAAATGGAGTTACCTGGAGTTGGCTAAGAGGGTTTGAACCTTGGGATGGAGGAGAGAACGGAAAGTGCCAGAGCAGCAATGTTTCCACCTCCAGGGGCTTTCTTGTCTTCTCCTTTGCAGACACGCAAAGGGCTGAATGTTACATCCTTGCCCAGGGTCTGAAGGTAAAATCCTCACCCCCAACGGGGTAGTATCAGGAGGTGCAGCCTTTGGCGGGGCGACTAGGTCATAACGGACAGTGCCCTATCAGAGGGCTCTGAGAGCAGGCTCCTGCCCCTCCCTCTGAGGACACCACAAGAAGCCAACGTGTCCCCCAGAGAAAGCTCCTTCCCAGGCCCTAGCCACTGTGGCACTTGATTTCAGACATTCAGCCCCCAGTACGGCCAGGAACAGTGTGTGTTGTTTATAAACTCCGAGTCTCTGGTACTTTGTTATGCAGCCCCACCTGACCAAGACAGAATCCAGGTTCTGAAGAGCTTTGTTTCCGAAACACGTTCTCCTCATTTTACGTGGCCGCTGTTCTATGAAAGGGCTGCCTACACAAAGCAGCCCCCAAATGCCAGGGGGGCTGAGAAACCACAGGAGACAGACAGATCCAGTCTGTGCAGGGCTGTTCACTAGAGGCGCTCACAGACAGGTGAGGTCGACAGGCAGGTCCCCAGCGCAGCCCCCAGACCCAGGCTCATGTGTAGGGGAAAGTCTATGAGCTCTGGGGAGAGTGTGCAGGTGGCTGAGAGAATCAGTGAGTGTCGCAGCCTCATTCCTGCACCAGCGTCCAGGGCTGCTTTGCAGGAACAGTGAGATTTATAGAGAATAGACATCCCTGCATGACAAGCAATATGTGGGTCACTATGAAAGTTTTGAGACAGGCTGTGCCATGGCGTGTTATTTCACCTCTGAGAAACACAGTGGACAGCATCTGCTCTGATTCACCGGGGCAAGTTTCAACCCATGTGGCTTCTCGGTGTCGCTGGGAGGGCTTTATTGTTCCCATCTGCAAGGATTTTAGGTTTCTTGCTTTTTGTGTATTTCAAAACTTTCATAAGAAGCCACATGGTAGATTAGCATCTAAAATAAAGTCACTTTTGTCCCCACAAATACATGGCTTCTTCTGTATTGGGAATATTGAACCTTGTTAGTCACTCTAGGGGCCAGGTAGGATCTGGAGCCATAGGTTGGCACTGGGCTGGGCATAGATTCTGCCAACTGTGGACAGCAGTGTGGGTCCTCAGTGTCCACTCCACAGACAGCCTGAACAGCCACAGTGCTCTCCAGAGCAGGACACACCCTCGTGGAGAAGCCCACATTTAAAGGTCAGACACAAGAGGAGAAAATACCCAAACCTTTAGACACAGGACAAATGGGGACAGTGTAGAATGCTTTTTAGTACTGAGCTAGAGGGATTTCTTACAAGCTGGTAGGACAGCCATCTAGCTGTCTCTTGTGACCCACAGCTAATCAAGAGGATAGGGTGTGGCTTTTTTTTTTTTTTCTGGCGGAGAATATGCACCCAAAGGTCATGGTTCTATTCCCCCAAAGGATATGGAGTAGCTCCGTATGTAACTTAGAAATCGCATTTCAGCGTTCCTTTCCCAGTGAACTCCACGGCACCCTGCTCCTCAAACACCCTTGGGACCAGCTCTCTTGTACCGTTGCTGGTTTTCCTGTCAATCCAGTAACTGAGAAGCCGGCGCAGATGACAGATGACACAGACCTGGGTGTAGAAATTGGGCTGGGACAGCTGCAGGCATCAGGGGGAGTGGCAGCCGGCTGGCTGGGCCTGGGTGCCCAGGAGGGGACCGGTTTGAGAAGAGCCGGGGACAATGCTCCACCCCACTGGGCGGTGTGCTCTGAGGAAGGGGCTTTACCTCCCCCCAGCCTGTAACTTAGTGACTACAGCACCCCTGGAAAGCAGGCCTTGTTAGCAACTATATTGGCTGAAGAAATCAGAGCCTCCTGAAGTGAAATAATTTGCCCGGCTGAAATCACAAGGAATAATGTATGGACAAAGAGAGACTTATCCCCTTCCACCTCCCCTAGCTCTCGTGTACACACACACACACACACACTCTATTGCTTCCTGTGATGAGTGAGCAGTGCTCAAGAGGACAGCACCTCTGTCCATAAAATTATCCCAACTGTTACACCGAGCTACACAAGCCACACTTCATTGCAAGATAGACCGACACTGAATCACAGCACAACCCACGCTTCCGGGCAACCAAGGCACAGCTTACACTGCAGGGGTTCTCAACCTGTCCCGACCCACAGGAACTGTATTAAAGGGCCGTGGCATTAGGAAGGTTGAGAACCACTGCCTTACAACTTGATGACTAAGGCCAGGACAGGGGAGTAAATTTCTCTATCTAATTGTGCTTTTCTCCAGGCCCAAAGTGATATTCACTGTCCAAAAAGTGAAGGTTTCCAACCCTCCTGCACCTCACGTTGATATATATCAATGCACACACACACACACAGTCGAAACTGCCCCAGCAAGGTTGAGTATGGCCTGATAGCCAATCTGTAGCTTAAGATGGAATAATTGGTTTTGTCTGATACTTACTGTGAGTTTTTTTGTTTTTTTTTTTGCAGTTTTTGGCTAGGGCCAGGTTTGAAGCCACCACCTGTGGTATATGGGGTTGGTGCCCTACTCTTTTGAGCCACAGGTGCTGCCCAAAAGAAAAAAAAATTTTTTTGAGACAGAGCCTCAAGCTGTCACCTTGAGTAGAGTGCCATGGCATCACAGCTCACAGCAACCTCCAGCTCCTGGGCTTAGGAGATTCTCTGCCTCTGTCTCCCAGACTACCTGGCTATATTTTAGTTGCATCCATCATTGTTGTTTGGTGGACCCAGGCTGGATTTGAACCCACCAGCTCAGGTGTATATGGCTGACACCTTAGCCTCATAAGCCACAGGCGCCGAGCCTACTGTGAGATTCTGAGTGAAGGAGGAGAGGGCCATGAGGAGTGGCTAAGAGCGGGGCTTTGGCGCTACCCTGGAAGCTGTGTCAGCCGCACTTCAGTCCTTACCTGCTGCACGTAAGCAGCTCCCGCTCATGTGTCCAAGTGTGATGACTACAGCACACACCTTGCAAGGTAGTTGTGAGTTAGTGAGTCAAAGCTCTGAGGGCAGAGCCTGGTGTGCCCCAGGGCAGACTGTGCTTTCCTGTCACCACGGTCACTACCATTCTGTTGTCACCGTCTTCATCATCTATGGTTTATGGAGATGGAAAAGATACATGTATACATAGAAAAGATGGCGGGAGGCCTGGATTGGTCTCAACACTCCTTTAAATACAGGTACATTAAAGCATCCTCAGAGAGGTTTTAAAAGCCAACTGGTGCCTAAGAAACATACTAACAGATACGTTAGCTAGAACAACCGGAGGGACCGAATATGTCCTCTTCTCGCTTTAGGAGACATCTGTGACAGTTGATTAGCTAGTAATTGGGCAAGTATGATCTAATCCTGAAAGTCAATTTAAATCTATGCTCCAAAAAGGATTATCAGATTGCCACTAATCACTGAAAATACAGATGGCTTAATTCAGACATAAGAGTTTTCAGGTGAATTACAGCTTTTATATTTTACCTTCCTCATCAAAATAGCCCAGTTCATACCCTCCTGTCCCACGGTCTCTGAAACCTTCCACCTCTGCAGGTCGCAGCCACCTGACCACCACAAGTCAGGTGAACGCAACAGCTCATGAGCTCGGCTCGCCCCCTGCTGGTGAGCACGAAAACAGCATCACCTTTCAGGGACAGAGGCTGTTGCACTCGGCAGAGGGCGCTTACAAAGCTTGTTTTGTTGTTTTCACAACATTGTTTTATTACCATTTCTTTTGGGAGAATGTATCCACAAGGCTTCACTCTCTCTACCAAGTGCCAAACGTCCCACGCCATGCTTTAAAATGCAATTTAGAAGAGCATTTTTGATGATGAGCTTAACAGTGGTGATTTCTATCAGTGGACCTCGTACCCAGTGGCACAGATTAGATTTTCTATGGTCCTGCCCTAGGGGGCCTTAAATGCTCGGTAAAGGGGAAGTGAAGTAAATAATGTCTGTCAAGCTATCATGCAATTGATGGGGGACGTGTAACCACACGAATACTAAGTAGCAACATTATAAACAGGGACCCTGACTGGGGGTTTTAAAGTGCTCTCTGATCTACTGTTGCCATAAATTGATGAATGGGAAAAATTTACACTGGAGTGAGAAAGATAAGCTCACTGGTATTTTTGATAATGGAGATTTCTAGTTCCTGGCTTGATTGGGGCAGTTCTGACGGGAGTTATCAACAAAGACAGAACTTTGGATGTGGAAACCTCAGTAGCAGGATGTCAGGGCAAGTTACAGAGGAGAGCAGGGCTCATGCTCCAGGTGGACCGTAGCTGGCACCAAGCAGACGATTATAGTGTTTGATTGAAGGCATCTGCTGGCTGATTACGATGTGCCAGGCACTGTCCTAGACACTAGAGATTCTTTAGCAAACACATGAGGTGACAAGCAGCAGACGAATGACAGCTGCTTTACCCTGCAGAGTGGCTCTCAGAGCAGCAGTCCCGGGAGGGCCTGTTAGAGTTCAGATTGCTGCAAATCCCCACCTCCCTCACAGCTTCTGAATCAGTAGGTCCCAAGAATTTGTGATTTAACAAGCTCCCAGGTGATACTAATATTGTGGGCCCCCGCTGGGGACCCTTTAAGAACCATTGTTAGCAAAATGTCTACACATGGTGCTGTCAGCAAAGACAGAGATGTTGGGGGGCTTCCAGTAGAGGTCACGTCCGGTGTTTGTCTGCTTGGCCAGCCTGATGTGATCCGTGGGGACACGGAGGATGAGGACAGAGGTGCCTTGCTGAGCTCCCACTGTGAGGTGTCAGGCTCTGAGTGAGGCATCGTGCCTGCGCTGTACCATTAAATCCTCCCGGCTTCATAGTAGCATGTCATGGATGAGAACGGGCGGCTTTGAGAGAGAACACAAAATCCGCATAATGATTACAACAGCTGGCGCATCAGCCAGGGTTCTTCAGAGGAACAGCCAACAGGATCTACATATCTAAAATATATGGATTTATGCCATGGGATGGTGAGGGCTGACAAGTCCACCACCCGGGGCCCAGGGAAGGTGCAAACCCAGGCAGGGTTTGTCTCTTGAGGTCTTTAGGCAGAATTCCTTCATGTTAGGAAAGCCCAGTCTTTGGTCTTCAGAACTTCATGATTGAGTGGGGTCTACCCTCACCTTGGAGGCCCATCTCCTCTACTTAGAGTCAACGATGGGAGATGTTAAGCACATCTACTAATTGTCCTCACAGCTGCACCTACGGATGGTTTGGGCCATGTGGGTGATGTGGACTCGCCAAACTGACACACAAAGTTAACCATCACAGCTGGCATGGTGCCGCTCATTTTCAAGACCAGATCTGTTTGACTTCAAATCCATTCTTCCATGCCTTGGGTTCCTCACAGCACCAGGCTGGCAGCAACTGGCTCTTGCTGAAAGAAGTTAAATGTAAGCCTGGGGGACAGCCACCATCTCCTAAATGTGCCTGCCTTTGGCAGCTGCTCCTTAGTGGGAGTTAATAGAACAGCAGGGTAGGTGAACCATTCTTCTCAGGAATGCAGAACAAACCCTCCTGTGGGGCACAGTATTTGCTTCACACCATCCCCACTCCCCCTCCATTTTTAACCTGGGAGCCAGGATTCACCTTTTGGTTTTTCAAACCTCCATGCCTCTCAGAAATGCTGCTCCGGGGGACGCAGTCCTCTGGTTCCTTCACCCTTTTGTCAGAGGTGTCTGTCATTGCGTGAAGGTGGCTGGGGAGCCTTTGGCAGTGGAGATCCCTCTTTTTCCCAGGTCAATTCATCTTTTGTTTCTTGCAAAATACAGGCTCTCCCTTAGGGAGTGAGCGCCACCTGGCGCCTCCGAGGCGCTCTGCCACCCCCCCCTTCCCGCTCCCAGGGGGGTACAGAGAACTGCCAGGAAGTGTGGTCCTTTAGTGGTGATCAGAATGGTCCTGTGGCGTGTGTGATGGGTGTGCACGTGTGTGTGCCCGTGTGTGATGTGTGTGTGCAGGCATGTACGTATGCGTGTGTACAGGTGTATGTGATGTGTGTAGAGGTATGTACGTGTGCAGGCGTGTGTGATGTGTGTGTGCAGGCATGTATGTGTGCGTGTGTGCGCAGGCGTGTGTGTGTGCAGGTGTGTGCATGCATGCATGTGTGTGCAGATGTGTGCGTGCGTCTGTGTGCAGGTGTGTGCGAGTGTGTGTGTGTAGGCATGTGTGTGCGTGTGTGGACGTGTGTGCACAGATGTGTGTGTGCATGTTTGCAGGCGTGTGTGTGCAGACGTGTGCGTGTCTATGCATGTGTGTGTGTGCAGGCATGTGCGTGTCTGTGCAGGCGTGTGCATGTGTGTGCGTGTGTGTGCACATGTGTGTGCAGATGTGTGTGTGTGTGTGTGTGCAGGCGTGTGCAGATGTGTGTGTGTGTGTGTAGGTGTGTGGGTGTGCGTGCAGGCGTGTGCGTGTCTGTGCAGGCGTGCGTCTCTGAGTTTCAATCTTACTTTCCTTTTCCTTTCTCTACTGTCTCTGACATGAATATTCAGCTTTAAACCCCAGAGTCTCACCATTTCGTACACTTCACAGCTTACCAACTGCTTCCCACACTTCCTCAGATCCTTGTTTATAGCTGGCAGATCTCACTGAGCCCCGTCAGGGCCGAGGGAAAGGCTGTAAACCCTTGGGGACTTGCCCGGAGGTGCAGGATATGATGCTTGTTCTTCTGGCCCAGGGCCCTTTCTGCTCCCACAGAGCAAACTTGGCACAGGGATGAAGTGCCCGAGTGTGGGCAGAGGGCCAGGCCTGTCCTCACAGTGCCTCTGTGATGGAGGGACACTGGAGGACGCCTCCGCCTTAACTCAGCCCCAGCTCTTTAGTGGTGCTGTCTGCACAGCCGCTTAGCCTGTGTGCCCAGAGCCAAGGAGTCAAAGGGAAGGTGTTGATCAAGCTGCTTTAATTCACCTAATCAGCCATTCAGCAAACACGCTCCCAGATTATTGGGCATCCAGGCTCCAGGGAGAGTAGTGTCAGTGGCCCCCAATTCCAGGGTTGCACATGTGTCACAGCAGTGACTGGCCAAGTCAGGTCTGAGGTAGGACACAGGGGAAAGGGGTGGCCTGGACCCCCACTTCGGACCAGGTGGGATTATAACCTGGTTTCTCGGTGGTGGCTCTGGCCTGAGGTGGGCTATGGCCCCATCCCTATGCCGCACACGTCTGCCAAGATGTCCACAATGAACAGTCTGCTTTGCCCCTGAGTTTCCTCTTGCAGCAAATGTCACTACCATCCACCCGAGTTAGAAATGTGAGCACCGATGTTCACTGTCCCCTTGTATCCTGTCCTCTAGCTGATTGCCAGCATGTGCCCTCCACACCCCCCGTGGCCTCCTGGCTCTCAGAGTCCATACTCTGTGGCACTGGCAGCCCTGCTGCACCCCAGGGCTGAGGGATGGGGCTCCCTTATCCTTTGGCCCCTGGGAACATGGCTCTGCTGGGCTCGGCAGAGCTGCAGTCAGGGGAATTGCCCTCTGTCACAGACATCCGGCTCCTTGGGTTACAACCCCCTGTGCAGGTGGGGTAACTCACACCCAATGCTGGGGCTGGGCTCCTCTCTGACCCCCTCCTATGCCATTGCAGTGTCCCCACTCTGCTCACCACCCCCAGGCGGCTTCCTGCTGAGAGCTCTCCTGGGACGCCTTCTCCTGCCTGCAGGCTGAAGTCTGTTTTGTTGAGAACCTGACCTATGACAGTTGGTACCAGAATGGTCCTCCCAGTTGCCAAAGCGGAGCCCATCACTGTGGGGATGAGCTCGGGATGTTCTGAGCAGGGCTACAGGGGCAGGGGCAGGGGGCATGACCAGGAGGCACTGTGAGTGGCCCTGTCTCCAGGTCACACACATGGGCAGACCCTGTGGCTTCTTGGTGTCTATGGTGGGAAAACAAGGGACAGCTTATTGTAAGTCCATAAGGGAACGCTGCTAACGGTCTCCAGGGTTCTGCAGCTAAGATGATGCACCATTTGGAAAGGAGCCCTGGCTTGTGCAGGTGCCCCCGACCCCTGGGGACAGCTGCGTCTCAGCAGCACCCACACAAAGCAGTGGGCGACGGGACCAGGCCACAGCAGGCTCACAGGTGCCAGTGAGCCACTGTTATCCATGCCGTGGCCCTGGTGCCTCTCCTGGGCTCAGAATTGTGGCTCTGGTGGTGGTGGCTGGGTCAGGGCTTCTTATGATGAACCTTGTGAGGGGTCCATGCCTGGTTCACAACTGACTAGCAAAGTAGCAGTGGAGGCTTGTTAGGCTCTGACCTTCTTTAGGGTGAGGGGAGAGTGGTGAGGAGCAATCCTCTCCATGGGCAGAGCCTGGCAGCACGATTGCTCTGGTCTGAACGTAGGTACAACCCCTCCACCTCCCTAGCTCATAGGTTGAAATTTAATCACCCTCCATCTCTGCTCAGGGACACCCTGGCGGAGGAGGAAATTCCATTTTGAGAGGGATGTGCTCCCATCTCGGGGGCTCTGCCTTCCTCGGCAGTGGAGCCCCAGCCAGCACTGCCGTGGGAAGGCTGCCGGGATCATACACAGCACTGCCTTGGCCAGCCACGTAGCCCACCACTGCCACTGCCCTGATGAGGGGGATGGGCCTGCCTTGCAGGGTGCAGCTGGGGCTCCCCTGTGAGGCTCAAGCTGTCCTCTGGGGTGAGGCCTCTGCTCTGAACTCACCACCACCACCTGTGCCGTGCCTCCAGTAAGGAGAATGCCGTGGTCTGGGAAGCAGGGGGTGGAGGTAGGATTGACTCTCTTACTGTCACTCCCCAAGGCCCTCTTGGGAATTTCTGCTCCCCACCTGTGCACCCTGGCCTCGCAGAGGTGGAGGCCCTGCGAGTGCTTCTACCAGGGAATACAACAGGAGTTCCAATAAGCTTCAACTACAGTCCCCAGATGGTCACTTTATGTTTCATTTGCCAAATGGCCAACAGGCAAGGAAAGGTATCACCATGCTGGAAGGGACAACTGGGCGTCAGGAGCATGTGGGACCACAGCTGGGCAGGTGGGTATATAAACGGGAGGACACATTCGGCCCCCGGGGACTTTCTGCTCCTTTATGTCCCATGTGCCCCTCGACATGAACACGACGGCCTTTACTCAGGGGCCTCCGCCTCCTCTCCAGCTGGGCCTGATGTCACTTTACACCACCACCAAAGGGCCTTCTTTCACTTCACTGAACAGACCATTCTCTCTCATCTCCAGAACGTCATACTCGTCCGTTTGCCTAGACACGTTGAAGCCCCTCCCTGCCTGGGAGCTCATCCATCTAGGCCTTTCAAGCACACTGGGTGGACACCATCCTCCTGCTCCCACTGAGTCCCGCCTCTCTGGGGCCTCCTGGTGCACAGTATTCCAATTATTTCTTAAGCTGCTTTTCTACTTCGCTAGATCAGCGGTTGTCAACCTGTGGGTCTCGACCCCTTTGTAACAATGAGAACACATCCTGCATATCAGAATTTACATTACGATTTATGACAGTAGCCAAACTACAGTTAAGAAGTAGCAACAAAAATAATTTTATGGTTGGGGGTCACTACGACCTGAGGAACTGTATTAAAGGGTTGCGGCATTAGGAAGGTTGAGAACCACTGTGCTGGACTATCGAACATAATCGGTGCTTTAAGTGTTTGCTGAATATCCTTTTCCCTTCTTTCCATTGATTATAAGAATTTGAGGTTTAGCTAAGATGAGGTTCAAAGACACATAATCTGGGAAGTGTAACACAAAGAGTACAGCCAAAATTCTACTTATAGATCTGTTTAAAATTTTAAAAAGTGAATTCTCAACATTAAAAAGTAAATACATTTAACACAAACATATGTTTATAAAATATCAAAACAGTAAGACTGGAAGGTCTGGTACTGAGGGCCCCGTTCTGCTTGGTGAACCACCCTGGGAGCTGGGGGGCAGCTGCCCCCTTACACAAGCCCCGTACCCCCAGGCAGCCCCAGGCAGAATCCACCCTGGGGCTACACACGACTCTGCATGTGGGTTTTTGGTTGATGCATTTTGATAATTGTTCTGCTTGTTTTAATAGGAAAGGCTGAAGAAAAGTGACGTGAATCTCTTCATCTCTGCCGAAATACTGGGAGGTCCCTGAGTTTAATCAGCCCTATTTTACTCATTAGAGAGTGTGGTGGCTGTTTGTGTCTGAGTTGGCTGTCGCTGGCATGGTACAGCCAACAGTGAACCCACTGCTCTCCCTCTCTTGGAAGGCAGAGTGACTGGTCAGAATGGTGGAAATGCCGTGTCGCTGCTTCCCTGAGACCAGCGTGGCCATCAGCCCTGGCTGGTGAAATGACAATCGGGGGCCTGTCAACTGCCCTCTCTGCACCTTGCCTGTGAGCAAAGTCCATAATGAAAAGCTGAGATGAGGCTCAAAACAAGACGCTGTATTTGAAAGTGCTTTGTAAGCAAGTACCGTACA
Source organism: Galagoides demidoff (assembly GCA_963574575.1). Classification (NCBI taxonomy): domain Eukaryota; kingdom Metazoa; phylum Chordata; class Mammalia; order Primates; family Galagidae; genus Galagoides; species Galagoides demidoff. The sequence goes on from CAUYQV010046159.1 coordinate 21,946, forward strand.
AGGATGTGTTATTATTTTTATACCAGGAAAGATGGTGGCTCTATTTTTCTAATTTTAGGAGGCAGCCTGAGGGAACTGAAGTTAATTGTGGGAATCTTATTTTCTCTAATGATTCAAAAGATTACTGAGACAAAAGCCAGCCCCAAAGCTGCAGCCTGTTCCTGCAGGGGAGGGAGGTGAGGAGGTATAGGAGGGAGCTGTCATTTATTCAACGAACTTGGAGCGTCTACTACGCGTGCCCAGCACTGGGCGCTGTAAGACAACAGGCTCAAAGGCCTCATGACAAAGCCCAGACTCAGGGAAGAGACAGAGAAAGGACCCTTCAGAGTGATGAATGTGTGTGGGAGCAGGGGCAGTTGGCTGGAAGCTTAGAGGAAGGGGGAGGGGAGCTTGGTAGGCAGGGATGGTACGTAGTCCTTAAACACTGTGGATATATTAATTACAGAGAGCAGACGAGGTTCCTGAACTCCTTAGATCAGGTACAGCTATGGAAATTGACTTTCTTTGTGGCATTTGACTGCCACAAAGTCTGGAGTCTTGGCCAGATGCTGTGGCTCACACCTGTAATCCTAGCACTTTGGGAGGCCAAGATAGGAGGATTGCTTGAGCTCAGGAGTTGGAGGCCAGCTTGGGTAATACAGTGAGATCCTGTTTCTACTAAAAGTAGAAAAATCAGGTGGGCCTTGTGGCAGGTGCCTGTAGTCCTGGCTACTTGGGAGTCTGAAGCAGGAGGATGGCTTGAACCCAGGAGTTCAAGGCTGCAGTAAGGTCTGATGGCACCACTGTACTCCAGCCTGAGACTGGAGTGAGACTCTGTCTGTCTGTCTCAAAACAAGATGAAACAAATGGACAGTCTCAGTGTGCCTTCCTGCTGCGTGGGGAGAGTAACATCAGCCACTTAGGAGCACTGGGAAAAGGAATCATTTTATGTGGTTTGTAAGAGCAAGTATTTTGTTTCTAGAAAACTTCTGGGGGAAGACAGGGAAGGAACCAGAGCTTGGGGAGAACCATCAGGCCAGTACTAGGTCAAGTGAGTGGGGCCAGACTCTTATCAGCCTGTGATAGATTGACCTTCCCTCACCACGCTTCCCAACCCCCAGCAGTCTCAACTTCAAGTTTGTTCAATCTTCTAAAACCAATTTAAAACCAATTTTCACATTTGCTTCTTTTTAAAATTACATTAATCAAAAAATGGATTAAGTTTTGGGTCAAGCGGTCTAACTGATAGGAGAAGCTGATTGGGCCCCGGGGGAGGTGGGCCTGTAACATCAAAGGGCAGAAACCAGTTTGCCCTGAATGGAAGAGCAGTGAGGAGTGGTCACAACAGCTACAAGCAAAAAACCTCTCATTGAACTGAAAGGAAAATGTGAAGGGGGCTGATGAGGGTATTTTAGTATTAGCAAAATTCAGACTTGAGGATGCACCTAAAGCCTTCAGTCCCAATGGGAGCTGCAGCTGGACTTTCATGGTTAGACGTGTGTGGTGTTGTCTTTTCAAAGATTTCAGATCATCAAAATCACAGAGGTCATCCCCCCAGAGATCACCGCCATTGAGAGAAATGTAGGAAACAGAAACTAAGCTCTATCAACATAAAAACCCTCATTCTCCTACCAAGTGGAATCGGGTCTGGAAATTTGGTGAACCAGCTTGTTCAGTTCATCCTTTTCCATATTCAAGGGTGTCTGAAATAAGGAAACTTTGGCAACTGGGTAAATTAACCTATAAAGCATGCGGTGGTTGCTCAGAATTCTTTTCCTTCCTCTGCCCCGCTTGGGAAAGGCTGTCTCCTGGGGCTGTGTCCCCACGCCCCCTTGGGACAGCGATCAGAGGTAGGGGGAAAAGTTCAGGATGTCTAGTGCTCCCTTCCTGCTGGGGCCCTTCCTTCGGGATGTCTAGTGCTCCCTCCCTTGCTGGCAGTGCCGCCTCCTGGCACCTGTTCCAGGCCCTTCCTCCACGGTTCCAGCTCATGGGGTCACACAATTCATTTCCTTCTCCTGCTCTGGGGCAGGGTGGTCATGGCTCCCCAAATGGTAGGCTCCCAGATAGCCTCCACATTGTGATGGTTCTTGTGCCTCCACCTCACCTCCATGGGTCACCCCTTCTGTTACAATCTTTCCATGCGGCCACCTGACATGGACACTCCTTACTGTGGACACTGCTTGAATCAGAGACTTGGGGAAAATGGCCAGCAAAGAATCCAGGGAATTGCCGTGTGTTCCGTCTCATGGCAGCAGTTGACCACCAGCCTCTCCTCACTCCCCTCTCCCCATTTTCTTGGTGAGTGTGTTTTGTTTTGGGGTGAGAGGACCAGGAGGCAGGGCCAGTGCCCAGAGCCGGAATAGAAGCCTCATTTCCAGGAGACAGGGCTACAGACTACCCCTGTCTGTTAGGTTCCTATGAATAAAATGACTCAGAGGTCTAAGGTCCACCAGCGTAGGTGGTGTGGAGACCCTGTTAACATCTACGTCAAGAGAAAAATCATGAGGAAATTCATCATCAGTGCTGAAGCTTTTACTTCTTTCCCTTAGATTTAGTTGATCATGATTAATAAATAGGAGAAAATGTATTTGCGTTTCCCTAAGCCTGAGATCACACCTTAGAGAGTGAGGCTTCGTAAACACGTTCTTCACTTAGTCAGGCCTGAAATGCAATTTAGCATAGTGCGTGATTTTGCTAAAAACAATGATATCTTTGCATAATATAACACTTCCACATGTGCCATTCATGGAGATAGTTTTCACCAAAGATTCTAAAGAAAAGCATTAAAGAAAATAAAAGGAAAGTAGCATTGCTTTCTCTCCGTTGTTACATTGTTGTATCTGCCCTCAGAGGCCTCCTCTGATCACCCTAATATGCCTTATCCCTATTCCATTTTTGCCTGGGGGAAACATATCGGAAAAATCACGGAAGGTTTGGACATCTTCACTGAACACTGGGAAGCTGACATCCTACCTCTCTGGGAGAAGCCAGAGCCCCATTCCCGTGGCCCCTCAGTGACCCCCAGGAAACTGCTCTGGTCCCCTGGGGGGGCTCTGGTGCTCTGAACCCCACCCTGAGGAATGAGTAGCTCTTTCTGTACCTGAGCGACTGTTCCTGAGGCCTCAAACAGAGCGCTGCAGTCCCCGTCGTGGTCGGCCTCCTTACACTCCCGGCAGAAGATGAACTGTAAGAGAACACACGTCTGTGAAGCAGGGGCCTTAGACTGCTCGGCCGCTCAGCCCACCCTGCTCTTCCCTTCCCAAACCATTGTATTCACTCGTCTGACTTGCGTGAGGGTTTCCACGTCAAATTACCTTTTGCAAATAAAAATCGAGCTATGTTTTAATGATATTGTTCACTCTTTACTAAAGAATGTTCCAAGCACTCTCGCAGGGTTGCCAGAATGAATGGGGAGTCACATTTCCCTTCTTCAAGGTGTTCCTAGTCTAGTGGAAGAGACAGTGCAAATAAATACCTGTAACAAGTACGATGGGGTCACAAAAGGAGAAAACTGAGAATTTTACATTAGATATTTGTTTACATATATTGAAGATTTGTGTTTCCATGTCAATGGACTTATTTTTGTATCAAAGGGTTTTTTTTTTAAAGCCCATCATAGAAAGAAGAAATGGGCTATGATGGACTGAATCATTCCCCCTCCCCACCTGCATTTCCTATGTTGAAGTCCTGACTCCTAGGACTTCGGAATGTGACTGGGTTTGGAGACAGGGCCTTTAAAGTAGTAAAGTAAAATGAGGTCTCTGAGGCAGGCCTCACCCAACCTGACTGGTGGTGTTATCAGAAGGGGACACAGATGGGGGAGCACACAGCAGGAAAGTGGCCCCCTGCCAGCCAAGGACAGAGACCCCAGGAGAAACGCAGCCTGTCTACACCTTGATGATGGACTTCCAGCCTCTAAAACTCTGGGAAATGAACTTCTGTCTATGCCACCCACGCTGTGGTCCTCTGTTACGGCAAGCCCAGGAAACTAGCACATGGCTGCAGGGGGTCTCTACTCTGGGCGATGGAGCTCCTATCTACATTCACATACCAGGGAACTGAAGACACCTAAGGGGTCAACTGTCCTCTGCCTTCCATCCTACAAAGAAAAAGGCTGACAAAATGAATGTCAGCCAGGGTTGTTCACAGCTGTCTGTCTGGGATCACTGGACTCCTCCAGAAAGCATGTTACACTTTCATTGTCACCAGCCAAGCTCCCCAGTTTGCTATAGTGGCTCAGGGATGGGACCATGGTAGAACGCACTGGCTCAGAGTCACCATCCCATCGCCTGCCACCTGAAAGTCCTTATGAGAGCCACCTTGGTTTCTGAGCCTCGGTTTCCCCCTCTGAAAATCCAGGAGAATAACGACAGCCATCTCATGTGACCATCGTGGGAGGCAGGCAAGACAACAGACGCAAAGCGGCTGGCCGAGTACGCCGTGCTCCCAGCTCCAGGGAGATGAAGCCCGTCAGGCACTACTTTTTCCATACTTCATTTCACAGCTGGGGAAGGAGTTTCTTTACTAGAACACTGGTTCTCTTTGACACACATTTCTTTAACTGATTAGGGGGCCCCACCTCCCAGAGCAGAAACCGCATTCAGACAAAGTGTTTCAGCAGAGAAGGGAGTGCCACCGATGAGTGTGGTGTGTGGGTGATGCTGGTGGCCTTGGAGCACAGATACACGGTGACAGGATGCCCATAAAGTGACAGGGCTTTATGTCCCTCCTGCCCAAATCCAGATGTGCTGACTACTTGACCTTTAGAACGTGGTGGAAGGCCCAGGCCTGCAGGAAGCGGCAGCTTCCACTTGCTGCTGGGACGCTTGTTCTTGAAGGCCAGTCCCTGTGTGGTGAGGAAGCCCAGGAGACCCGCAGGACAGGAGCTGAGGCCTCAGCCCCAACAACGACCCTGGCTGAGCTTTTAGGACACAGCCAGCACCAACTTTCCAGCTGTGTGACTGGGTCATATTATAAGTGGATTGTTGCTGTTTTGAATCACTAAGTTTTGGAGTGGTTTTCATGCAGCAATAAATAACTGATACGGTAACGACCTCGAGTCTGGAAGATGCAAAAGCTTTTCAGAGTCTTGAGAGTTCAAAAGTAAACATTCTATGGGAGAAGCTGGGAAATTAGCCCAGTTTTGCTTAAGGCAAGATTGCTTTGAACTGATAAACAAAAATCAACAGGATATAAAACCAACCAATTCAGATAACCCAAAATACACCACAGTCCTCCTTGCCTCAGAACCATCAGCCTCCCAGGGCCTTTTCCGTGTTGTGGTGTCTTCACCATGTCTGTCCTGCCCTGTGTCCAACTTCTTGTTTTAATAACTCATCTGAAAAAAATTTCATCTCAGGACATAAGAAACAAAAAAGGGGGATCGTTTTGTAAGGAAATGGCCTCTACAGAGATGCCATAATTGGTCTGCAAACCATCGCTTTCAGCATATTATATTCTCATTTCTTCTCACAGTAAAGAGAATACACTCAAATCTTGTGGAATACCAACCTTCTTCAGGGGCCCAGTTTGGTGGAAGAGCGCGTGTGTGTCGAGACGTCCGTACACAATCCCTAACACAGCAGGTCTTAGTTTTAACATTTTATTCTCTCTACGGGGAGCGAGGGAGCAGGAAGAGAGGAGGTGGGGGATGCAGGTGCTCCCACTTAATGGGCACAATGTTAGGGTGTCTGGCACACCTCTTGGGGGTGGCACACAATTATAAGAGGGACTCTACCTCACAAATGCACACATTGTAACCTAATTCTCTGTACCCTCAATTAACCTGAAACAATAAAAAATAAATAAACAAAAGACATTTCATTCCCTCTGAATGGAAAGACACATCCTACGAATTGTGAGTTGGATCCTCGGGTTTCCTCCTAAGCTGTTGTTGTGTGTCTGCTAATCTCTGGGCTTGCCTCAGACCCATCACTCTGATCCTCTACGCTCTGTTGAGAAAACGTGGTGGTGAGGCCCACGATAGAGAACCGGCGATGGGATCACTCCTTCCGCTTCCCAGAGAAGCAAGTCTGATCTCTCAGAGTGACAGGGAAGGCCGTTCCCGTGGTCATAGTTAGTGGGGAGATGGACAAACAGTTTCACGGTCCAGAACACCCTGGAGGTCCATCAGTTTCATGGTACAGAACACCCTGGAGGTCGATCAGTTTGTTGGAATAAATAGGTCTTTCCTGACTCAAAGACATTAAATTCCCTTTCACACTGGTACTGCAAAGAACAGACCAGAAGGAAATAACAGAAACAGAAGAGCATGTACAAATTGAAGCTCCATCTCTTCTCCATCTCTGTAGCAGAGGGGAGCACCTGCTACGGGGATCCACTGGGGGTCACGCATTAACACACTCACTATTCTGCTGCTATTCTGAGAGTACGATTCAAATTTAGATATATCAATAACACGAATGTATTCCATACAAAATAGGAAGTATCTAGAAGGTCTGATTGGATCTTGAAAATGTTTGGTGTTTTAATTTCATCAGCATTTTTCAACCTTTGTTTAATCTCACGGTATACTCGACCCTATAGTTAAACTTGTGAGGCACGTTTATATTGATCAAAAAAAAAAAAAAACCAAAAAAGAGTAAAAGAAAAAAGAATATACTTATGGTGCTTTGAAGTTTTTTTAGAAAATAATTTATTTAGTGATCTTTACAAATTTTCACAGCACACCTAATCAGGTGCCCTCAAACTATGGCCTGCGGGCCATGTGCAGCCTGCTTGGGACATTTATCCGGCCCGCCGGGTGTTTTTGCTGCCGTTGCCTGTCCTGCTTAGCAGCTGACTTGTCCCAGGGCCCACAGTCTGGCCTTCTAATGGTCTGAGGGATGGTGAACTGGCCCCCTGTTTAAAAAGTTTGAGGACCCCTACCTAAGATCCCCTTGTGGCACTGGTGGTGTCCGCATGCACACCAGCTGAAAAATCACTTAATTATATTATCCAGAGCGCAACACTCTCCACCAGGTGTTTGTACAAAATCTCAGGCCTTCAGTCCCCACTCTGTGCACCAAGGTGCCCTAGGGTGAGGCAACACACTCATGGGTGTGGGGGATATTTTAAAATTTCGAGGAGAACACAGTGATACTTAACACCTGGTCAACAGCATGTGATTTGTTAACTCAGGTAGTTAATTTCATGTTCAGGCAGCTCGAGCTGGCTTCCTTTCTGCCATATCCTATCTTTGTAAACCTGGGTTTTGGGAAAGTTACTGTGATATAAAATCAGTACGAAGAAAGATCTCTTTGGAACAAAGATATGATTATTTATGAATGAAATGAAAATATGTTTTTCTTTCAATTTATGTGAACTATTTTTTCAGATGCCTATTAGGTTGTGAAGATATTAGTTCTTAGTATGCCATTTATTCCAAAATCTTTAATGACCAGAACTGTTAGGCCCTTCTTTCAGCCTACAAATGCATGAAAAACTTACTGAGCTGATAACGGTGTGGTGAACACAGAAGTTTGGGGAACTCTGGCCTAGGCAGATACAAAACGCCTTGAGAGAAAGTTTCAGGCCAGTTTGCAAACATTCCCTGGGGAACAGCCTTTTCCAGAGGGGAGCTTGGGGAAGAAGACAAACTTGGCCTCCCATTTTCACAGTCATTCTGCTGACCTGAGGTCGCATATCTGGGGCACATGGGGCTTTAACCAACAGTGTAGAAGGCTGGACTTTACCCAGGAATTTGCTGCTAATTAACCTAACCTCACATTTGCTGAAGCTCCTTTAAGATGCATAGACCTCCCCCACCTTATGAGTAAACATTCATGGATTAGAAGTTAGTGGACCGGGAACCGTACAGTGCACAGGGCATCTTTCCTACATTATCGCCTCTTGGGATAGATCAGACAAATGTCATCAATTTCAAGTTTTTACAGCCCTATTATGAAACTAATTTATAGCTCTCAAATGAAAGCTACAACCTAATTCTAGCCCAAGAATACGGGGAGGGGTTGGGGAGGGGAGGGGACAAGGGCGGATGGGTGGAGGGAGGGCGACTGGAAAGATCACCGATATGGTCTGTCTAACAGGGATACAAGTGAACTTTCCTAGAACTAGAGTATAAATGTTTTAACACAATAACTAAGTAAATGACACAAGTCTAAGTTAACCAGTTTGATGAAAATATTTCAAATTGTATATGAAAACACTACACTGTACCCCATGTTTGCATTAATGTATACAGCTATCATTTAATAAAAAAAAAAGAATTTTTAAAATGCTTTTAAAAAAATTATGAAGGAATACTTCCTTCTCTAAACTCTATCCCCGTATTAGGTCTGAATAATAAGCAGTTGAATACATGAGCTATGTTATCTGAGCTGCTGTGATGACTGTTTTTTGTGCCATCCTGGCTGGACTGCATGGACTGCAGTCGGCCGTGTGGCTCAATCAAACTCTAGGTATTTCTGTGAAGGAATTTCATAGCTGTGATTAAGATTTATAACCAGCTGACTTTAAGTAAGGGAGATTATCTGAGATAGTCAGAGCAGGCTGGGCTTGATAGCTGAAAGGTTTTAAGAGCTGAATGGAGGCTTCCCGAAGAAGAAGAGACTCCACCTGTGGATGGTAGCGTCCAGCTGTGTCCCACAGCTGCAGCCTGTCCTCCCCGATGGCCTGCCCTGCGGATTTAGGAGGTGCCTGGGCAGCCTCACACCTATATAAACCAATTCCTTCCAACAAATCTCTTCATATCTGTATATGTGTGTGAGTGAGGCCACCATTCTGCTGGCCTTGCCTCTCTGGTGAAGTCAAGGCTGATGCAGCTCCTATAGAAAAATTTAACGAGGTCCATTTTATTCCTTGTCTTTTGCAAAAGGACTCATGTACAAAACTACTTTTATATACTGTCCTCCAGTGTATTTTCAAGTCTGGGAGCTTGGTGTCAAACTTCCCGCTTAACTGTAGTAATTAGCTCATCCTAAGCGCCTAAGATAAGGTATAAAGTTTTTTTTTTAAACTATTTAACAAAGGCTAAATCTGATAAGTCCATTTTTTTTCTCTTAAGGAAAATAGAGAAACTAATCTTAACATTGAAGTCATATTTTTGTTTTGTAACTAATATGTGTTGGGAATTTACTTTTAAGGTAACTAAAATCTTGGACCTGGGCAATGAGAGAATCGCATATTGTCATTCATGAATGAACTCATGTAACAGGTGTGCGTGTATCATATGTGTATATACAGTTAAGTGACAGGACAGAGTTTATCGGCAGGGAGAAAGATTGATTAGCACAATAAGCAAAAGAGGAGGTGAAAAGCAAAAGAGACCAGAACCTCCAGCAGTGGAGGGGGGGTCCAAGTGGGAAACCTCCAATGTTTATATCTTCAAAAATAAGATACAGTTTAGTGTTTAAGAGCAAAGCCTTTGAAGTCAGAGAGATCCGGAATCAAAGGCCTTTCCCAGCCATTTATCCTCTGATCCTAACATCTCTCAGCTTTAGCTTTTTTGCATCTGCAAAGAAGGAAGAGTAAAATAATGAGTATTATTCTTTTTTAGATAATGAATATTGAACACAATTTTTGGCACACGGTAAACACATAAATAGTATTCTCAGAGGGTTACGGATGCTTTACAAGCAACATGATTCCATAGAAAAGTAAGGTGATAGAAACATTTCCCAGTATACTGATGGTTCTATGAGAGTCTTGGATGAAAATGGGACCCCCTCAGAAATACCAAGTGTGTAAACCCCCACATATGTGGGAATGCTGTAGAGAAAGGGGTGCTGGCCTCCTTTGTGGGTCCGTGGCACGGGTGAGTCACCAAGTCACCGTCAGGCCCCTGAGACACGGTGACTCCTGCAGAGCCGTGGGAGGGCCCGTCAATCAGTCACTCAGTGTCAGGCCAGCCTTGAGGCATCTGATTGGTGTTGAGTCCCCCTCTCCCGTGATGGACACATCCCAAAGGAGGTGTATGTATATTTTCTCTTTAGAAGCATGAAAAGGTACCAAACGGACAGTTTCCAACACAATCACACAATCAGAATATTCGAGTGGCTCAAGCAAATTTAGAGCCAGTCAGTAGCTACAAGTAATCACCCTTAAAATAAGTTTTGATCCTTAAAGTTGAATGATCTCTGCATGAAAGCCAAAATTTCTTTGTGCCTCTTTTCTGTCAGGCCTGCATCTATTAGAAAAGCATTTTATTACATGTCATTCATTTTTCTTCTGCAGCGCCAAAGTTCTGTGTTAAAAGAATAGAGGAGAATCAGATACCATCTCAGGACCCCTTACTATCGTCAAGGGGAGCATCAAAATCTCGCATCACACATTTGTGCTTCTCAGGGAATAGAGGAAATATTTTTGTTTTCGGCGTATAACTTTCCAGAAGATGGCAGCAGAGATACAGAAGATCCGCCTCTCTGTTAGAAATACCGTGTCTACAGAATGGCCTCCTGTGGGGGGACCAGGGGCTGAAATATGCAAAACTCAACCTGACAAGACAGTGCCACAGAACGGAAGTGGTGTTAGATTATAATGCACTAAAGCGCAATTTTGAAAAGAAGAAAGTGAGGTTATTTCCTTTCAAGTACACAACATCTTAAAATCACAGAATCTCATGGTGGGAAGCAATCTTCAACTGCGCCAGCTCTAAATGCAGACAGACTCAGACAATCTTTTACGTGCAATCTTCAAAGGGCTAAAAATAAATAATTTGAAGGAGGCTGGATCCAGCTCAGCAGCCAGCTTCCTTTGATTCCTCAAATTCTAATTGTCAAGGATGGTTACACGATGCCACTTTGTCTCCCACAAAATGCCATGACCTCGGTCACCCTGTATCCCTAAAGGTATTTTTTGTTTTGAAAAGCCCTTCCTCTCCTTGGTTTAATTTCCATTTGTGGGAGCTCTTAAAAAAACTCTGGAAACTCTCTTCTCCTACCCCGTTGTCTGTCCCATCAGGGACGCATTCAGTCTTTCAATTGTGTGATCTTGTGGAAACTTTATTAGCATCTGTCTCAGGACCACGGCTCTCACGCGTGACCTCACCCAGCGCAGGGTGACCAGATCCACTAGCTTCCTTGTCACAGAGTGACCTCGGGGCTTGGCATTAAGAGATGTGCTTGATAAATGCTCCAGATGATAAAGTGGCACCCCTGGAGAGGGCACTGCTGGGGATCAAACTGTCCATTCTATAATTATGGACACAGACATTTAAATTTATTTCCTACTTCAAAATAGTTTTGTTTTTAATGAAACTTTAAAATGTTTATAGGCCATTTATTTTTCCTCTTCTTTAATGGCTTTATTAAGATATAACTCACATGGTCACAGGTTTTAAAGAGTAGGTATTTTTTGAGTCAGTGATACACGTAGACAGCACATATTTGAAAGAAATAAAAGACACAGAGTGGCTCGGTGTCCGCAGCACAGGGGTTACGGCATCAACCACATACACGAGGCTGCTGGGTTCGAACCTGTCCTGGGTCAGTTAAAGCAACAATGACAACTGCAAAAACAACAACAAAATAGCTGGGTATTGTGGCGGGCGCCTGTAGTCCCAGCTACTTGAGAGGCTGAGGCAAAAGAATCGATTAAGCCCATGAGTTGGAGGTTGCTGTGAGCTGTGACACCACAGCACTCTACCAAGGGTGGTGACGTAGTGAGACTCTGTCTCAAAAAAAAAAAAAAAGGTACAGAGTGAAAGACATCTCCTTTCCTTTAGGTCAGCTACAAGGCATCCCAGAGACAATCGTCACCCGCTTGTACGGGAACTATTTCATCTCCCAAGCACATGTATGCATATAAAAGGGTGCACGAGGAATGGTGCTCTGTGCCTTGGTCTTCATTCGCCACAGCTTGTAGACTGCTCTGCATCAGTGATGCTGAGCTGGACCGCGCTTCCCATGCAATGCACAGGATTCCAGCTGACCGTGCCTCCCATGCGGATGCACAGTATTCCAGTTGACCGCGCTTCCCATGCGATGCACAGGATTCCAGCTGACCGCGCTTCCCATGCGATGCACAGTGTTCCAGCTGACCACACTTCCCATGCGGATGTTCAGTATTCCAGCTGATAGACATATCTTCATCCATCTAAACAGTCCCCTGCCACGAGCATGAAGGCCCTTTCCACTATTTTGCCATTATAAGCAAAGCTGTGGGGATTGGTCATTTCACACATGTGGAAGAAAATCTGTAGGATAAATTTCCAGGAATAAATAACTGGGCCAAAGGGTATGTAGACTTTGCATTTTGATTGCTTCTGCTGACCTGCTCAGTCACACATTTAGCAGCACGGTGTGCGAAGGCCACTTCCCTTCACCCCTGCAACATGTTGTGGCCTCATTTTAAAGGAACAACTCCTATGGTGACAGTCCCTGTCTTCCAGATTCTCCAGTTCTCAAATTCATGTTATGACTTCTCTTGTTTCCAAAGGCTGAAGTAGGGCTTGGTTGTAAGCTAGAATTCTTGTAACTATTTAATGATAATATTTACACCGTCAGTGTTTGTCGAAACAAACTTCTTGGTGGGCAAATTTCTGCATCTAATAAGAATTCCCTTTAACGTCTTGCAAGGCCAATTTTGCTTGAAAATCAGCATTTCTCAGACCTTATGGAGCAGTTGGCTCCTTCCAGAAATGGAGCACTGGTCACAGAGTATCAAATTCAACACCACTCTCAAATATTGCCATTCATTAGTGGACCCACTCAAATATTGCCATTAATTAGTGAACATGTTTGAGTATGGCCATTCATTAGCAAAATGCACAGCATATGTCTTCTATAATTTTTAACTGGTCTCTAATCCTTGTGACCTTATCATTTACAATCTGTAGCAAGGCACTAGACTCTGTAAAAATGATTACATTATGCCAGTAAAAATGTGAAATCCAAGCCATATGGCAATTTGAGCCCAATTTGTCCCATGTGCCTGTGGGCATCCTTCTGCTCTAGCACAGCAGGGGAGAGTAAATGCTTCCTCTGAACACCTGGGCCTGCCCTGGGCAGCTTGGGGCAGGGCCAGCTTTGGAAAGGGGCCCAGCCGTGTGGGGGGTGCTCTGCTAACACATCTTAGAGACTCTTGTCTTTGGAAGTTTTGCAGCTTATCAATGGTAGATCAACCAATCAAAATTATGTATTACACCTTGATTGTCTGCAGAGCACTCTCACGGGTGCCTGGGGTATACCTGTTCTGGCCCAGCTCCCCTCTAGCCTCAGCCAAAATGATCAGGGTATTTTCCTTTGAAGCACTGTCTCTCACTTATACATACCTCTATTAGAATATTTATCCCTGTGGATAAAACTATTTTCACCCATCTCTTCTCCTCAAGGGTAGGAACTTGTGCTTTACTCATCTTTGTCTCCCCAGGATCCGGGTGTCTGGAGCGCAGTAGGTCTGTTTGAGGCATGGCAGGTGCCCAAGTCGAGGAGCTTACAGCTCAGGTGGAGAGTTGACTTCCCGAAGAACAAAAAGCTGGGGAACAACAGTGTACTGTAGGGTACAGCCTGCAAGTGTGTGCCGATTGGGTAGACTGGGGTGTGGGTCTGCAGAGACTGCAAATGGGCCGAGATTAGTGGGAAACAGCGTGTGGGGATGGCGTTCACTTTTTCTGTGGCTCACATTTGCCCCTTCAGACAGCAGGCCTGACCAACAACTCCTGAAATCTCTGCTAACAACTCTTTGAAATCTCTCTCTCATCCCCGAGCTCTCTCCTAAGCTCTTTGGCGCCTACGGCATATTTCCATTTGGATAAGTCGCAGTCACTTCAAATTCAAGTCAATTCCAATTCTCTGTGATTACTGAGGAGTTGCAGGGACCAGCAGAGTGATTGTCACGTAGACGGGAATCAGACCCTTGCAGAGTGAACGAGAGCAGTAGCTGGAAAAGGCTAAACTTCTGAGAAGCCAGAGGACAGAGCCGTGTTGAGACTGAGGGCTGAGAGTGGGAGGTCAGCCCTGAGAACGTGAGGAAGGAGGGCTAAAACATTAGGCTGGGCTGGGGGTGCTTCCGGGACCTTGGAACCCACAATGATACAAGGATTATTAGCCAGACTCATGCCTGAGGTCACAGGCATGGTGGGGTGAGAAGGCTTCACAACAGGGGGCTCCAAATTGTTTTGAAGACAGAAAAAGACAAGAGAAAATGAAGGCAGCACAAGGGGGGTGGGAAAGGTGGGGAAGCCCCAGAGGACATCAAGGCCCAGGCAAATACTCAAAGGACTATGGCTTTCAAAGGAGGAGGGCCAGGGTGTGCGGTTTTGATGAGAAGGTTGTGAAGGAGATGGCACCCATGTCCCCATCGTCCTAAAAGAACGTGATGGTCTGGAGTCCTGGAGGAGAGGGCACTACAGACTGAGAAGGACGCTGGAACAGTCCCTGTCAATAGGGGTACCCAGAGACACAAACGGACACACAGCCCCCGTGCTGAGGACCAAATCCCCGCAAAAGCTCTGACTCTACTTAGTTCCCTGCCACATCGGCATCACCTGGGAGCGTATCAGCAACCTCAGGCCCATCCCAGAAGCGCTGGATCAGAACCTTCATCTAACAGGGTCCCTGGGTGACCTGTGTGCACATGATCATTTAGAAACCACTTTTCTAGTTTACTCACTCAGCCAAGAGTCACTGAGTGCCCTCTGAGCACCAGGCGCGCTGGTGTCTACCCAGAGGTAGAACAAGCATAACTCCTAGTCACACAGGAGTCACAGCTCACCCCTCGTACGACCTCTCCCGTGGTGTGCCCACAGTGGGCTGCACCCTGACTGGGTGACAGATGCATGGTAGGGGCACAGAGCAGGAGGAAGCAGAGGGTGATCTGGGACAGACTGAGCCGGCAGGCAATGATAGGGCCCCAGACAGGCCCCCTCAGCATGGTGCTAGCACTGGGGCACGTTTCGGGGAGAGAGGATGGCACTTCTTACTCTGGACCACAGAGTTGGGGGAGCTGCAGAGAGCAGAAGAGGTGGGCCCAGGTAGTGGGGATGTGGGACCGGGGCTGGAGGGAGGTCAGGACTTGGAGGGAGGCTGCTGGGTCCTGTGGGTGGCCGGGCCTCAGTGTGGTGGTTTCCCTAGGAAGCACCTGAGCTTCTGCCTGAGGGATTTGGGAAGCCCGGAGCACTTGTGGGAAGCACCTGAGCTTCTGCCGGAGGGATTTGGGAAGCCCGGAGGTTAGCAAGGGTCCTCAAACTTTTTAAACAGGTGGCCAGTTCCTTGTCCCTCAGACCGTTGGAGGGCCAGACTGTGGGCCCCAGGACGAGTCTGCTGCTAAGCAGGACAGGCAGTGGCAGCAAAACACCCGGTGGGCCAGATAAATGTCCTAGGTGGGCTGCATGTGGCCTGCGGGCCATAGTTTGAGGATGCCTGGCTAGAGCATTAGGCTAAGGGCACCTTTGAGAAAACTCACTTAGGAGATCAATTTGGATCCTGGGAATGCATTGCTAATAACACCAGGCTGGAATAGACTCTGCTAGTGTAATTCTGCAACCCTTGTGTCTGTTTGACTTTGAAACCATGGGTGAAAAGGAGACAATCTAGCAGACAGCTAGCACATGACCCACTGACTCAGCAGTCACTGCCAATGATCTAGTGGCTATGTGAAAAGCAGAAGAAACAGATGAAATTACTGTTTTACTTAACTGAAGATATTCAAATAGGATCATTTCGACATGCAATCAACATAAAAATTGTTAATGGGCTACTGTACTTTTTTTTTTTTTACATAGCCTTCAAAATGTGCACGTTTTGGCACTTCTGACACTGCTCACGTGGGAAGAGCCCTGGGCCACGGGCTCGGGAGCCTCACATGGTTCCCACTCTCGGAAGGGCAGGTCTGGAAGAAGCCTCTGTTCTGAGGACTCAGTTGAGGCACCGTGGAAGATAAAGAAGCAGGACCTTCCATATTCTATAAGTTAGTAGGATAGGTGGGGGCACAGGGAAGATAAGAAAATCAAAAGTGAGGCAGTGCAAAGCAATCCAAAGAGATAGATAGTTTTTCTAACAGGGTGCTTTGTTTACTTTTAGCCTTTGGCTCATTTTGCACGGAGATGAAGAAAAGCAGGGCAGGGCATAGAAAAATCAGTCAAATTAAAGAAAATGAGGTGTAACTGTCCTGCACGGAGAGAATGTGAATTGTCCTGCCACACACTCTGAGTTATTTGTTAAAAGAAAGCCAGAAAATAAGAGCCGTCCCCAGTTATCGCTAACTTTCACCCTGTCTCCGGGTGTCTGATATACTTGTTTGCTCACTTTGTCAAATCTTGTACCATGGACAGATAGTGCCCAGGCCATTACTCACCAGGGAGGCTGTGATACAGGCCTGAGGCAAACAGATACCAGCTTCTGACGGCTGCAGCACGGTCCGTTATAGGATACTCTCCATAAGCCCCTGGTCACAGAGAGACCCTCAATTTGGGCCGTATTAGTTTTGGGGTGGGGTTATTACAATCAGGAGGGTTGGGCTAAAGGCCTTTGCTTTGGGTGTAAAGCGCCAAGCTGGAGGGCTTGGTCAGGCAGGATTTTAACACTATATTCACCTGTGACTGTTCAGGTCAAGGCTGGTGAAGTGAGGTATCAGCATCCGGCAATACTTCAGCACCAAAGAATCAGTGTTGTAAGGCAGGGTCTCGATTTGGATTTCACCCTAACGTGAAGCGCGCGCTGATGACAGCAGCTGAAACAAATCCCCAAACTTTCCAGCACTTTCCAGATGTGCATCCCTACGTGATGTTCTCAGGCAGCGGCATCGGGGTTCCCCAGGGGTCCGGCAGACCTCAGCCACCTCTGCCCTAAATGATTATTCCCAAGAATTTCAGCTCAGAGAGATAAAATCAGTGGTCGGAGGTGCCGCCTCTCCCACCCCTCTGTCTGCAGCTAAGCCCGCAATGCTTGTGTTCCTGAGGCCTCTTAGGGAAGGTTCCAGCTTGGAGCCTTTTCCACTTTGTCCTGCTGGGTATGCGTCTCTGGCCAGACCAGCAGACAGTGGTGAACACCGGGAACACTTAGAGAGCTGATTGCTATCACAGGGCCTGACAGCCTCAGCCCCAGCCTGGGCTCTGAGATCTCTTCTG
Organism: Galagoides demidoff; assembly: GCA_963574575.1. Taxonomy (NCBI): domain Eukaryota; kingdom Metazoa; phylum Chordata; class Mammalia; order Primates; family Galagidae; genus Galagoides; species Galagoides demidoff. The sequence continues at coordinate 38,951 of CAUYQV010046159.1, forward strand.
CGGCCTGTTGGGCTGAGATAGCACAGGCCTGGGGCTGTGAGCTGTAGGTGGAGTCTTCAGTGACCTGAAAAACATTATCTCCCAGCAGCACCCACACCTGCAATGTCTTACTAAATCATAAAACAAAATTCTCCCTGCCTAAGTTTTTTTCCTCCTTTCTCAATTTTAAGAGAGAGCTAAAGAGCAGGTCCCTCCAGAGAGACCATGGGGTGACCCACAGAAATGCCACAGCTGTGGCTGCCTCCTTACCAAAGCCAGTTGGTCCCATCATTCTAGAGATACTCATGAAGCTGTAGGGAGCAAAAATGGCCTCCCTCCACCCCCAGGTTAAACCGACATATAAACAGATTACCAGAGGGGTAATTAAAATCATATTTAATGGTGAGTCCCACACAGTATGAGACTCTGAGAAGGTCACCTGACTAAAGCTTGTATGGCATCCTGAGATAGAGCAAGCAGCTGGGGCTTGGGGCTGGTGGGGGTGGTGAGGACTCAAGGGTGAGGGAGGCTGGTGAATAAATGCTGCCTTGCTATGCAGACAAGAGGCTGCCCAGGTGATAAAGGTCATAAAAGTTGCCTCAGAGCTGTGCTCAGAGGAGTAGGTGGTGGTCTGTGGGACCCGTGGCAGTGCCTCACTCTTCCCTGGTTGACGAGGCTCCCCAGGAGAGGATCCCAGGGCAATTGAGATCCAGCTTTAGGCAGATGAGGGAAGTTCAGAGAAAGCCACTCACTGTCCCCAGTGACCTTTCACTTGACCGCCACAGCAAAGCGGCCTTCTGTGGGGCACCTCCCGAGCCCCTTCAAAGCCAAACACCAGCCGTTCACTGCACAGGACCCTCTTTCTCCCCCAGGCTCTGCCCCATCCTGCTGGAGCCACGCCCTTAGCGTGTCCGCACTTATAATCTCAGGGTGGGGTAGCTCCCCCTTTGTCCTGTTATTCTCAGTAATGTTGGGACCTAATATAATCCCGTGTTTTAAAAATGTGTCCAATGACTGTGGCAAGCACAAATGGGCATTCAGTGAATATGTGATCTGACACCTTATTCTTCAAAAGTCTGTCTCTGGGACTAACACCAAATTTCCAAAAAGCCATTAGCACATAAGGAGCATTTACTGTCCCACGGAGAAATGAAAAGCTTCTCATGGGGTCAGTTGTTGCTCTGAATCAAATCACCTCTTCATCCCACTGTCATCTGTGGAGGGGCAGGGCAGGGTCCTGGGGCAGCAGCACAGAGTGAGGACCTGCCAGTCTCCAGGGGCTCAGACGGTAAGAGCCACCCTGCAGCCTCTGCTCCTGAGCTTCCCTTCCCTGGGGCCCTCCTTTGCCCAGCTAACGTGTAACAGGGATTGCTGTGGTTTGAGTGTTTGTCCCCTCTGAAACTCGTACTGGTGGCAGGCCCCTGTTGTCCCAGCTACTCGGGAGGCTGAGGCGGGAGGATGGATGGAGCCCAGGAGTCTGAGGCTGGAGTGACAGAGGATCAATCACATCCTGTCCCCTTACTCCAGCCTGGGGCAACAGAGATGATGAGGTCATGAGGGCTTTACCCTCATAAATGGATTAACACCACCATGAAGGGGACCGGTTAGTTATGGTGGGAGTGGTTTTGTGACACAGTGAGCTCTCTTACACATGCTCTCTTGCCTTCTGTTTATCTGCTATGATGTGACCCTTGCTGGATGCCAGAAAAAGCTTCTGCAGATGGCCCCCTCTAGGGCAGTGCCTAGTAAGGCTATGAAAGTGGGGTCACCCTGAGATCCCCAAACTTTAGAGCTACCAGTGTGAAATACCAGCCTGGGAGAGACTTAGGCACAAGACTCCATCCCATGTGGACTGAGCCCAGAAAAGCCATGAGGTTGGTGCTGCCAGAGGCCTTGAGGCCCCACCTCCTGTCACCATGTGATAGGACAGGGGACTTAGAGTCAAAGGAGATTATTCTACAGCTTTAAGACTTAACGTTTTTCCTATTGGGTTTTGGACTTAGATTGGGGCCAGTTGCCTCTCTGCTCTTGCTTATTTCTCCTTTTTGGAATGGCAACGTCTATCCTATGCGTGTTCCACCGCTGTATTTTGGGAGTAGTTAACTTGTTTTGATTCCCCAGGCTCACAGCTAGAGAGAATTTGCCTTAGGTTGAATTGTGGCTGGAGTCCCACCCATATCAGATTTAGACGAGACTCTGGAATTTTGAGTTGGTGAAGGAACAAGTTAAGCCTCCTGGAGTTTTGGGATGGAGTGAACGCATCTTGTATGTGAGACGGATATAGATTTTGGGGTGATAGGACCAGGGGAAGAATGCTATGGTTTGAATTTTTGACCCCTTTGAAACTCATGTCAACATTTGATTGATTTAATTGAGATTAAAAGATTTAGTTGAGATTTATTTGGGGCTTTTAAGAGGTGATTGGCTCCTAAGTGTATCAATGCTAAGGTCATGGGAGTTGGTTGTTATCCGGGGTGTGGTTTTGTGATACAGGCAAGTTCCCTCCACACACGTTCTCTTGCCCTTGTGCCTGTCTGCCAGGGGGTGACCTTAACCAGCCGCCATTGCCATGCTCTTAGAATTCCCAATCTCCACAACTGTGAGTCAAATAACCTTTCCTTTATAAGTTACCTATTCTGTTTTCTTTTCTGGAGGGAGGAAGGGTCTTGCTCTGTCACGCAGAGTGGAGCGCATGGATGTTGTCATAGTTTACTGCAACCTTGAAATCTCGGACTCTAGCAATCCTCCTGCCTCAGTTATCTGAGTAGCTAGGCCCGCGTGGAGGTGCCACCATGCCCAGCTTGTCATATTCTGTTAGAGTAACAGAAAACAGACTAAGATAAGGATGCGCCAATTCCTGATCAGCAAATCCTTGTGGGCAAACTTCCCTGACCCCAGGCCTGGGTCTGCAGCTTCCCCGCGGTCTCCCCACCCTGTACCTCCCTGACCCTGACTCCCTTCACCTTGCGCTGGGTGTTTTCTTACCCACCATCCCTGCTAGACTCAAGTTCCTCACAGCCTTACTCCTGTGTTCTGAGGACTGCTAGCACTCAGCCCTGAGCAGGAGCTTAAGAAAGGTTCCCTCAAGGAAGGAGGGGAAGGACAGAGGTTAGAGCAATCACAGAGAGGGGAATGGTTTGTGGTCTGGACCAATTCCACCACCCTGGTACACTTGAAGGGTAAACAAAATTATTTGAGATGAGAACAAGGCAGTGGTACACACCGAGCTGGTATGATCAGTGTCTGTGAGCCTACTTGCAGCTTGAATGTAGTTTCTTGTCTCAATGACCCCAAAGGCATCAGTAAATTTTAGTTAATTAAGATTCAAAATGAGGATAACACAAATGTATCAGGATTACCCTGTAGACACTACCTGATACATTTTCCTGACTCTGTGTGTCATGGTGTAGATCACTCACTGCCCAGGGACATGAGTCCACAGGAAATATTCTCATCGGAAGCTCTAAGGATGGAAATGCTTATTTGAACAGGTCGCTGCAATGGCACAGACAGCCACACCTTCCCTTTATTGCCTTAGAGAATTTGACCTCCTCTCTGAGTCAGTAAAACATACTTCTAAAAAACTTGCCAGCGCAAAGCTGTAAACACTGTACGGATGGCTTTCCTGGAGAAACACATTAGCTCTTTTGGACTCATAAAAAATGGAACTAATTCTTCTCCTACTGGAGAGTTTCATTGAGACAAGAAACTACATTCAAGCTGCAAGTAGGCTCACAGACACTGATCATGGTCAGGATGGTCTGACGTAGGTTTGCTATTTTATATTTTCATAGAAGGCAAGAAGATGGACTAAATGACAGAATCACTTCCCACCATCTCCTCCAGCTCAGGGACTCTTTAACCCGAATACTGATTTATGTCCCAAATATTTCACAGACCTTCACTTTATTACAGACCAAGAACAAACTGTAATGGGAGAAACAGGCTTTGTCACACAAGGGCGAGATTTACAGTGGGATGTGTATGGGGGGTCGTTAACTGTCACTTGTCACTAGATATTCCACACCACTTTCTCAAGTGTGCAGGTCCTTTGTAGCAGCTGCTGTGGACTTGGATGTGGGCCCGCTGTCATCAGCATGGTTGGCTGGCCCCCAGGGGACGTGAAGAGGATGTGAAGGGGATGGAGGGGCTATGAGTGCTCACAGCCAGGGGGTCCTGTGCTGAGTCTTGAAACCACTGGGCAACTGTTTGGAAGTAGCAGTGGGATCTGGAGAAAGATTAACCACAAGTGGACACCTGTTCCTACCAATGTGGCCCTTCAAATGGTGGATTTAAAAAAAATGAAAATTTACTGCCATTCATTTTGAAAAGTATGCTTTGCTTTGCTGAGAAGGAATGCCAAGTTATTTTGAATAATCTGAAATAAATACGTATCTGATACAGGTTCAGCACTGGGAGTAAAGCCACCTCCGTAGAGCACTGAGAACAGACTGGTAATGAGGGAAGCTGGGAACAGTCTGTGGACGGAATGACCTCATGGCCTCCTGGTTTGCACTTTTTCCTTTTTGTACTTGGACTTGCAACTTGATGTGACGTAAGTCTTGGTTTATAAGTAGATCCTTCCACTTCGGATATAATTTTCTCATTGTTTTTAACAGCATAAAGTTGAGATGGCGTTCTCTGAAAGGAAACTGGAGCCACCACCGGCACAGTGTGGCTATTTTTCTCCAATCCACCAAAAACACACGGTGGGCTGCTTCCCCCGGCTTCTCGTGGAGTGACATGTTGGTGCATACTTGGAAACCTCAATAGCGGTTCAGTCACTGTGATTTGAGAGGAATGTCTCGTTCTGTTCTTTTGAACCATGTCCTAGGTTGCGCTTCCTGGTATCAGTACACAGCTTTGAGCGTGATGCCTTATGTGTGACCACGCGGCAGCTTTTCAGATCAGCGCAAAGGAGATGCACTTTAGGGTACGTGCAGTACAGAGATGTTCAGCGCGAGTGTTTTATTCTCACAGTCTCCTTTCTACGCCTTCTCTGTCCACGTCCAGTGGTTAGCAAGCAGTTCCAGGGTAAGTACAACCTGTTTCTCCCAGGCTGTGCCCCACACCACGTGATGTCCAGCAGTGTTACCACAACCTGGGATTTTCAAATCTGGAAGCATTTTTCAATGAATTTGACAAAACATTTGACGGTGAATTATGTCAACCCCACCATACCAACCCGACGGGCTTGGAGACACAGCTAGACCTAAGAATAACATCTTGGCACTGCTATTCCTCAGAAGGGCAAAGCTCCTCACTGACTTCAGGACGCTGTGCACATCGGCCAACGGAGGTTTAGGTTTGTTTGATATTTTTAACAAGATGGAAGTTTGGAGAGATTTAATTAAGATTTAATTTTAATGTAAGATCACTAAATTATATTTTCATGAAAGTTTCTAAAATGAGTATGCTGTATTTGTCACTAATATTTCTTTATATTTTATAAATGTGGCTTTACAATTTTTTTTTTAGAGACAGAATCTCACTTTATTGCCCCTGGTAGAGTGCCGTGGCATCACAGGTCACAGCAATCTCCAACTCCTGGGCTTGGGCGATTCTCTTGCCTCAGCCTCCCAAGTAGCTGGGACTACAGGCACCCACCACAATGTCCAGCTATTTTTTTGTTGCAGTTTGGCCGGGGCTGGGTTTGAACCCACCACCCTCGGTATATGGGGCCGGCGCCCTACCCACTGAGCCATAGGTGCCACCTGTTTTATAATTTTTTTGTATAAGGAAAGTAACCTATATGGAAAATAAGAAGTCACACTGAAATTATTACAATTGCTAAGAAATATGCTAATGGTAATGAATTATTAGTGAGTCACAAATATGTAAATGTATTGACTTAATAAATAAGAAGTCATATTTTTTAGGGTGGTGCCTATGGCTCAAAGGAGGAGGGTGCTGGCCCCATATGCCAGAGGTGGTGGGTTCAAACCCGGCCCCAGCCAAAAGCTGCAAAAAAAAAAAAAAAGAAATCAAATTTTTTCTTACTTGGTAGAACTTAAAAAGGGAGGATTCTGGTGATGTGGGCAAGCCACGCCCTGCTTTGGGAAGTGTCTGTCCAATGGCACTGCTCTCTGGGAAGCAATTCAATAGGACTGGAAGGCCTTAATCCTAAGGTGGCATTGAGTATAAAAAGCACCTTCAGTGTAAGTGCTGGACCAAGAAAGGAAAAGCTCTACCACCGTAAACATCCATATCAGCTTCAGCCGCCACCCTGATTTCAGAAATGTTAAAATATATAAAAATTGAGTCTTACAGCCAAGAAAATGTGTTGTATAGAAAGCCTTAAAAACATGTACAGACCCTCAAACTTCTTCCTCTAGGAATTTTTTTTTTCTAGAGAAGAGTCAGGAAGGCAGTAAGAATTAGGCTACAGGGAAGTGCTCACCATCCTGGCACGTCCTCAGGAACGGTCACCACTGCACGTTACAGCTTTAGAGACGTGCGCGATGTTAGTACACGTGATGAAGGGTGGAAAAACTGGGTAAAAACACTCAACACACTCATTCCTGTTAAAAATGTGTGTACGTGTGTACGTGTAAAAGCATCCAGAAGGCTCTACAGCAATGAGTCAAAAATCCTATAACCAGCTACAAGTGTTTCTCTTTCATTTTCTGACCTTGTCTAATGCCGGGGTGGGGGGACCTATGGCCTTAAGACCGACCACCTGTGGCCTGCCAGGTCCTTAAGTGCGGCCTTTTCACTGAATCCAATTTTTACAGAACAAATCCTTTTATTTTAATTAATACATTTTATCTTTTCATTTTATTTTAAAAATGAACATATTTAAAATATCAAAGAATAAAATAAGTTTCAATGAAATAATCCTTCCAGATTGAGAAGCACTATTAGAACATAGTGAACCACAAGGGCTAACTTGACGGCTGCTATGCTCAGGATTTAGTTCTGACTTCCCCACCTGACGGGCGCCACTACTGCAGGAGGCTGGTTGGCGGGGGTTTATGGGGGTCGTTGAGTAGGCCAGTCTCTTGTCAGCTTTTGACAACGGTGCACTGTGTTTCTGTGGAATTTGTGAGTAGTTTCCACAGCAACAGTAGTTTTTAATTCTGTCTGTTAAACAGCCCATCATGTCAAAGATAAACAAGACAATGAGAAAATGGATTTTTAAATGAGGATTGGGAATTGCCGTATTGTCTCGTTTCTCCTAAGATAAAATGATTTGCTTGCTTTGAGATACTGCAACATCAAAGAAATTCAGTAATCATCAGGCGTATAGTACTCACAAGGACCACAAATACTTTAAATGAGAAAGAGAGGTGTGAAAGGTTGTATTGTAGAAATTAAAAGATGAAAAGCAGATGCAGGGCCAAGTCTTTCAAGTGGCGGTTAAGACCTGGAAACGATGCCACTGACGCAGCTTATAAAGTAGCTTATATCCCAGGGGAGGAAAGGGAAGCCAGTTAGTGACATAGAAATTGTGAAGAATGCGTTGCTGAAGTTGTAAGATGCTTAGTCCCTGATAATATTTCTGAGTACAAACAACTGCTTTTTTCCAGGAGAACCACAACTGATCGGCACCATGAAATAGCCTTGAACTTAACAGAACAACTTCACGCAATGCTTCAAAAGGAAAATAAATATTCAGTCGCTTTGGGTGAGTCAACTGACACTAGTGACTCAGTTCAGGTTCTATACTTTATTCAGGTTATAACAGAAGGTTTTCTTTACTAAGAAGAATTATTCACGTTGGGCACTGTTGCAAATAGATCAGAGGGGAATAGATTATCTCCAGCAACTTCTGAAATAAGTGTTATGAAGTCGGACTGACTTGGTAAATTCAGTGAGTGTAGGCACAGACAGTGCACCTTCCACAACAGGAAAACATGAAGGGCTTATTGCACAGATAAAAAACTATTAACTGCAAATTAATAGAGCTTTTATGGAAATAAGTATGGGGACCCCTCAAAAAACTAAAAGTGGGCCTTCCATTTGATCCCGCAATCCCATTACTAGGTACCTACCCCAAAGGAAAAAAGGCATTTGCCACAAGGACATCTGCACTGGAGTGTTTATAGCAGCCCAATTCACAAGTGCAAAGATGTGGAAATAACCCAAATGCCCTTGAACACATGAATGGAATAAAACTGTGGCGTATGTATGCATGGGACACTATTCAGCCATAAAACACGGAGACTTTGTATCTTGTGTAACAACCTGGATGGCTTTGGAGAACACTCTCCCAGGTATCACAGGAATGGAAAAGCAAGCATCCCATGGGCCCAGTACTAACTGAAACTAGTAGATTAATAACTATGTGGTCACTGGAGAGGAAAACCCAGCTACTTTCAAGAAAGGAGGGGAGGGGATTTGGTAAGTTCCCACCCAGAGGGAACAGTGCGTGGGTATATGGCACACTTCCTGGGTGAAGGAAACACTTACAGCTCAGACTTTACCTTACAAATAAACGCAAAAAATGTAACTTAATTGTGTGTTTCTTCATATGAATCTGAAATTTAAAAAGTATTAACAGACTCAGATGTTCTCATTCATTTTCACTGTGTCTTGCATCAGCAAAATCGCTGTGCTAAAGCTACTATTTTATCTGACACTTTGTAATAAGTTATAAGTACTGTTAACTATATTTGTGCAAGTGCAACACAGCTTCGCCAGTTTTGTAGCTAAAGCTGAAGGGTGTTCAGAGTGGATTTGCCATATCCATGAGGATATGGCCAAAATTTCAGCTCTGCAAGAACAGAATCAGCAGTGTGATTTATTTATTCATTTTGAGACAGTCTCACTTTCTCACCTTGGGTAGAGTGCTGTGGTATCACAGCTCACAGCAACCTCAAACTCTTGGGCTTAAGCTATTCTCTTGCCTCAGCCTTCCAAGTAGCTGGGACTATAGGTGCCCACCACAATGTCCGGCTAGTTTTTAGAAACAGGGTCCTGCTCTTGCTCAGGCTGGTCTAGAACTCCTGAGCTCAGGCGACCCACTGGCCTTGGCCTCCCAAAGTGCTAGGATTACAGGTGGGAGCCACCACGCCCAGTCAGCAATGTGAATAACTGAAAGATTTCAGTAGGAATGCAGCATTTATGTGTGATATCATGTCACATCAAAATGACTCAAACATTTCTTTGCAAGGCAAAGGTAATTCCATTTAGGATATGTGGCAAAAAATCCAAGCATTTTGAAAACTACCATTTTTTCAAAAACTTTCCTCTTCAAAAGAAAATTTTAGATGAACATTTTTACCTAGTCAGCAAAGGTCACGGGCAGGATGATACATAGGAATCATTTAAAGAACATGCGTCTGTTATAGACTTATTAATGGAGAATACAATGGAAGTTTCACTGACATCTGTATGGAATCCTGGCATCACACTCAAATTAGCATTTCAGCCTCACCTGGCTGACATTTCTAAGGCACCTAAGACCTACAGATGGAAATGACTGAGCTTTTAGTAGATGAGATTTTTTTTTCTTTTTTAAAGACAGAGTCTCACTAGGTTGCCCTTGGTAGAGTACCGTGGGCTCACAGCTCACAGCCCCCTCAAACTCTTGGGCTTAAGTGATTCTCTTGCCTCAGCCTCCCAAGTAGCTGGGGCGACAGGCGCCTACCACAATGCCTGGCTATTTTTTTTTTTGTGGTAGTTGTCATTGATGTTTGGCTGGCCCGGGCTGGTTCGAAGCCGCCAGCCTCGGTGTATGTGGCCGGCCCTAGGGGCACCGAGCCAGTAGATGAGATTTAAAGTCATTGTATGATGCTAAGAAAGATCCACTTGAAAATCCAACAGAAAAATGCAATAGAATGCCCACACCTTTGGCAACAGGAGAAAAAATACTTTCTCGCTTTTCAACTATTCATCGTGGTAAATCTATACTCTCCTACCTCACCCAAATCAAGATGCCCAGAAGGCCACAGATGACTGATACCCTTCCAGAGGATCAGCTGAAACTGTGGACCTCCATGCTGTGACCAAATATTTAATGCTTTCCAACAAAAAGCAGACACACGAAGTCATTAAAAGGTTAGTTACCTCTAAAATTAACAGATAGATTTTTACTAAGGAATATAGACTATCAAGTATACCTAACTGGGGTTTCTGGACATGGCTACAGCTAAATTAACATGGCTTTCCAACATGAAAATGTCCGCGCCCCTGCTCTAGTGAGTATGTATCCCATTTGTAATAATAAACACTTCCTCAGTTTTCATTTAACAAGGGTTTCTTTGGATGGATGCACGCCTGGGTTCAGAGGACCAACACACCTGGGGGATTATGAGAATGTGTCACCAGCTGGAGGGTCACTGATGCCCACAAGGGAATGGATGGATGCAGGAAGAAAGCAGCGTTGTGGATGCCACCGCCTGGAATGTTTGCAGTATATATTTTACGCCCACAGAATACCACTTGGAATCATTCACGGGTGTTAAAGGAGAATCCAGGGGTGTCATTCACAGTGACACCTCTTCCCACTGCTTTATTAAAGTACAATATTAGGAAATGGCTATTAAGATTTTATCTGAAATGAGGTGGCTGCTGCCCATTTACATACCACCCCCCAAACTAGTTCACAAGCGTGCAGTTAAGTGTTACAGATGCTATGCTGAGAACGTCAGGTCTTTGAACACTGTGGTTTATGTGGTTGAAAATACTCTTCCGTACTGTAAGCTTCTGGGACAGAAAATCTCTTGACTATTAGACCATTCTGTGTCCTCGAATGTGCCACATTCTAATGGCCATACGGGTCCCCCAGTGGGATCTTCAAGAATAAATGACCATGAGGCACACAAAAATGAAGTGTGCTCACACTAATAAAAACCAAAGTGGGGAGGGGCTCAGGCTTTCGGAGTGGCTCCCCCCTAAAGACAAAGCACTGCTAAGTTCAAAGGAAAGTTGTATACTTGCTGGATATTCTTAGATTGCCAGAATGGTCAATGGAATCACATAAGGCTGTCGCTATAAAAATGAAAGCAAGCCCCAATCTTGGCATGATATTTTGCAATAAACAATAGTCTACAGAATAAAAGTTTAAAGGCCTGTCTGAGGGGCTCACACCCAGTTCCCTCTCACAGTCCGGTCCCACTCACACCACAACCCTCGGCGCCCGCCGGAGGGACCCAGCTCTCTGTGTCACTCTGTCTTTGGTTCATTACCAAGGTTCTTGCTATTGCCTGAGATCAATAGAACTGCTATGTATCTGTATAAATCTGAGCGCCAGATCCATTCTCTTCAAGCTTACTCCATCTTTCTTTTCAGCTGAGAAGCAGAATTGAAAAATATTTCAGGGAATATTTGAAACAGGAAGATCAAATTCTGTCTTCTGTGTATCATGGATAAAAGAGCTAAGTGGGGCACCAGCGACCTTTCAGCACCTGTGCCAGGAGGGACAAGATCACAGGTGCAGGCTCTGGGCACGTGACGGACCTGCTGGCCCAGACACTTGGTGCTTCCAGTGCCTGCGGCCCTTGACGACCTGGATGGGAGACGCCAGCACCTGGTGTAGCTGGGGCAGGGCTGGGGCAGGCAGGGGAAGGGACCCTGAGAGTGTGAGTGAGTCTCAGCGGGTGGTCCCTGTGCCCCAGGAGGTAGCTGTGAGCATGGTGGCTGCTGCCACCCCAACCCTGCTCTGACCCCTGGCCCAGTTCACTCTCAGTCTTACAAAGCCCTGTCTATGAGCAGCTGGCTCAGCCTTTCCCCTGGACCAATCATAGTGGGCTGCCTGTTTGAGCTTGTCAGCCTGCACAGCCAAGCTCACGGCCACCTGGTGCCCTGTTCTGGGCTGACACTCGGAGGAGCCCTGGGTCTCAGCTGCCCAGACGCTCAGTGAGAGGGGAAGAGCAAGATGTTTCCCCTACTCTGGCTCTGCCAGGCCATGGGGCTGCTATGAAGTGCCCTGTGTGGGACGGCATGGAGGGGATCAGGTGGGTGACTGTGAGGACACATAGCACGTATTCTTATGAGAGTGGTGTGTAAAGGGTCTTGATAGCAGCAGCATCAAACATGAACAAAATGCCTCATCCTCAGAATGATGTGAGATTCCTTAAAATAAAACAAAGCAACTTATGTATACGTCAGAAAAGCAGGCGGGTGCATGGCAGTGTGACAGTGATTATGACTTTAGGGAATTGTGGCCCATGCGGGAGGTTCCACCCGGAAGCAGTGTCCCTCCCGCTGGAAGGAGGCAGTGCACCTGCATCACCTCCCTCCCTGACTTTGATTTGCAGATCAATGGGTTAATCCTGTGAGCCACAGTATAAACCAGGGTGGGGTGTCCAGCACACTTGTAACCTCTGGTTTCCCCCGAGGCAAGATTTATCACCTCTGTTTTGTTGACGAGACCCCAGAGACACTGGGCCAGAGTCTGGGTACCATGGCGACAGACACACCTGAAGAGACGAACACAGCGGCTGCTTGTGGACTCACTCATTCATTCACTCATTCGTTCATTCAGTCAGCACATGCTTATCAGGAATCAGCTGGATACCTGTCCCTGTCACTGGTGCTGGAGACAGCAAGGTGACAAAGATAGTCCCTGCCTGCTCTTGCCCAGCTCCCTGACTACAGGATGAACTCTCTCAGGATCCAGCTTTGTTCTGGCATCCCAGTAGGCTCCTTGGCAACTACATCCCCTTTCTAAATACCTGCTCACACCAGGAGGCCAGGTATGGCAGAGTCTGAGGGGAGCAGGGCTAGTGTTAGGGCAGTGGATACCTCTCAGTTTATTTGTAGAAATCACAGGGTTTCCTGGACAGTGTCCCAGGGTGTGGTCTGCAGGGTCCATCCCACTGCCAGGACCCTGACTTCCTCCCCTGCCCTGTCTCCACCTGAGTCTCCTTACATTAGAAGGAAGGCAAGATTCATATACATGTATCATAGAAAATAAAGTGAAAGTCTTAGGAATCCATCAGCACATCAACAGAGGCTAATGACATAAATTATAGAAGTCCCAGGGATCAGGCCAGTCGGGGATGGACAATAAGACAGGAACAGTGAGGTGAGGATGGCAGAGAGCGCTGGGAAGCAGCAGGCTTGGGTGAGGCAGGAGAGCTGGAAGCTTGCAGTAGGATGACCACATTGGGGCTCAGGGCCACCTGAGGTCTGGCCAGACACCAGGGGCAGGGCTTTCTGATCACAGCTTCCCATATTGGTCAAGCTGAGGTGGGAGACACCTGGTCATTCCTGGGGACAAGGATAATGTCAGACAAATGATGTGTCAAATCTTTCTAGCTCTTAGGAAGTTAATTCAAAAATGTGATTTTTAATTAAAAAGAAAACCTCCCCAAGAGGAGAGGGGAGCATTTATAGCATGAAGTCAGGCAGGGAGAGTGGCCTCCTTCCTCTCTCCTGCCACCTGGAGAGGAGGGAAGGCAGGGAGCTGAGGGCAGACAAGCGGGGGGTGGGGGGCAGCCAGGCAGCCCCCCTCCCACAGTACTTCTCCCTGTGTGGAGGAGGGAGGGGAGCGAGGGCAGGTGCTGGTGAAACCTAATTCTGACTTCCCTCCTTTGCTGCAAATGGCTCCCTGGAGCACAAACTGCAATTTGCTTCTGAACACAGTGGAGACCCCACTAAGTTCCGGGTCTCTGCTTTCAGCAAAAGGGGTTCCTTCCCATACTCTCTCCCTAGATGTCAGAGCCAAGCGGCCTTCAGAGGTTGGGGCGGCCCGGCCAGAGGGTGGTCTGGTCTCTGCCATCTCAGGTGCCTGCCATGGGTCCTGAGTTTGTTCCCAGATTCTGTTTCTATCCATCTAAGGCACACGAGCAGGTCCCAGGCCCTGGCAGCCAGACATAGCTTCTGTCCCAGTGTCCCCAAATACACAAAATGCTGCCCTGAACTGCTCTCCAAACTCTTCTTCCAAACAAATAGTGGAGTGTCAAAATCTTATCTAGAGGACAAGCTATACAATTGTTTATTGACTTCTGACCTTTTGGCTAAGACCATTTTACAAAATAGAAAAAGCCAGGTAACTGGGGCCTCCTTCTGTCCCACTGTGGTCTCCTCCCACACAGGTGTGAAAGCCGTTGGTTTTAGCTGAGTTAGGGAATCTCCTCCGGGCAAGGCTCGAGGCTCAGAGGCATGAAAGGCAAATTACCCTCCTCTACTGGAAGACAGTCTCTGTGGAGCAGGAGGGCAGCCCAGCGGCTGGGGAGTCTTTAGATGCCAAAGACTATATTACACTCGGGCTGTAAATTAATGGGTTTCTGTTTTAAATACCAACTCTCTTATCATTCACAGGAAATTAAACTCATTTTGAGAAGGAGCCAGGCATGTAGGAATTCACTTTCAGCTGCTCTGAGGGAAGGGCGTGGAGCCTCCATTCTGCTGAGTGATGGGGGCTGCTCTGTCACCATGTCACCAGTGCCTTACGCTACAGCTCAGGGAACACCACTCAATGCCAAGGCCTGTCCCCCTGCAGGGCAGGGCAGGCACCTAGAGGCTAATTCATCACAATAACGCCCGAAATGGACACCATAAAGTGGCACCCACGTGGGTCAGACCAGAGAGATCCCACTGACACTCACAGTGCCACTCACACGGAGGGGCTCCTTGTTTGGGGTCTTAAACTCATTTTATAAATGTGAAGAATTGAGACTCAGGGATCACAAACCTTTGCAAGATCCTGTAGGTACAGCTGGACTCTGAAAATGATGCCCCAAAGGGAAGGCCTCACGAGCACCTCCTGGGGAAAGATTTCTCTCCGACCTTCTCCTGCCCTCCTGCAAGCCGAGCTGTGGAAACTAGAATCCCTTTTCTCCAAGGGAGGCACAGAAACCAGAACTCTTTCCCCCACCTCAGCCATAAAACCTAAAAATATTATTCCAACTTTCCCCTGCCTTTCTGTGTGAAAACTGGTCATAAAGAAATGGCCTGGAAAAAAAAAAAAAAAGAAATGACCTGACCTACTGTGTTTGACTGTGGGCAGAAGACCCCCCATTCCAGGGAGGCCCCCACCCCCCCAGGAGGACCAAGAAGAACCTGGAGGAACCTGCCCCCCGCCCTTGTTTCCCCACCTGTGGCATCAGCGCACACACTTTGTCCCACCCTGTTGCTACAATGCTGTCTGTCCTTGGTTGAACTTCAGCTTCGAAACGGCTGCCAGCTCTCCCTGCAGCTTCGGATCCTCCTTCGGAAGGCACCTGTTATGTCAAACTACCTATGAACCAGGAGGTTTGTATGCCTTTTCCTATTATCTGGCTTCTGTGAGCCGATTTTCAGCCAACCTTCAGAGGGCAAAGGGCAAGTTTCCCCTTTCACATTAGTAGAAGATTTCACTTAGGTTCAAATCCAGATTTGAAAGACTTGACAATAAATAATAATGACCCCACTAACGCTGACCGAGCAGTTACTGAGGGGGAAGACTGTGCTGAACCCTCCTGACTCCGCTGATCCTCAGACACCCTACAGTGCTGTGACTCTCCACCCACAGAAGGGAGACAAACTCCGAGCCTCTTCTCTCACACCTCTCACTTCTTTCTCCGGAGATGCTGCTCCCCTCGGGTCTAAGCCACAGTCATTTCTTGGCCCAGTTGCTGCAAGAATCCCCTGGCGCCCTAGAGTCAGCCTGGCCTAGCCCCTGGCCTAGAGCAGGGTTTTCAAATGCTGTCACTTCTGCTCACTGTCCCTTTCACCGGGAGTGAGGGCCAGGCAGGCTCCCCCCCCCTCCCCGCCCAGGCAGGCTCCCCCCCCTCCCAGGCAGGCTCCCCCCCGCCCCGCCCCGCAGCCTTTCTGCCTTCATTGCCTCCTATAGCCACCTTGCTCTTCTGGTTTCACCAAGAGCTTTTGTCCAGCTGTCTGTCCCTTGAATCCCCACGGAGTCCACGTAACCACCTCCCCAGCCCTGTCTCCATTGAGATCACACCTGCTTGTTGAAACTCACTCTGATCTGCCCTCCCATTCTCCAGGCCCTTTGAGGCCCACCTTGACATAGTCCCCACGTCCTTCCCTCAGCGACTACCCTGCTCTGACATAAGGCTCAGCAATTTTTATTGCTGACAGTTTTGGGGGACATGGTCACACCCTTTCACTTGTGTGCTATCTATGGTCACTCTCAGGTGACAACTCATGGCCCTCAAAGTCCAGAAACACCCCCTCCCTGCTCTTTACAGAAAAGTCTGCTGACCCCTACTCTGACATGCTGGACAATGTTATTATTGACTGGGCTTCTTTCTCTTGGTCTGTGTCCCCTGGTGGGATGTGTGTACCCGAGGGCGAGGGCAGGGATCTTGGTTCCCTTTGATCACTGATATGTTCCCCACCTGAGCACAGCACCTGGCGTGCAGCTGGCACTCGCACACTTGCAGGATAAACGTGAGAATGAGGCACTGAGCTGCTCAACAGCTCACTAAGGTCATGCCAGTGGTGGGCCTGTCACTCCCTGTGTCCACATTCAAATCCAGGCAGATGGAAGGGATCGTCATAGGAACAGAGACCCATCGTTAATTAGTCCCCCTCCTGCCCCATCCAATACTGCCTGTGTTAGCTCACGGCACTCAGATAGGAAGCAAGGCGCCCCCTGTTAGCTCTCAGTCCCATTAATGTAGGCAAGAAAGAACAACCTGTTTTTCTAACCATGAGACAAATTACTTCCAGGTCAGGCTGGGAGTCTGTGAGCTCCTCAGTATCTGACTGGCTAAAGTCAAGTGTTCACATGGTCTGGCTGAGGGTTTGGACCAATTTTTATGCCATATCTATCCTGATGGGTGTATACTGTCAGCATGGCCATCACTCATTTCTCCTGGGGTAGGGCCTGGCCTTTTTGACAATTCCCCAATTCAATGTCCAGCAGGTGCCAAAGCACAGGACAGAAGCTTTGCAGAGAGGTAGTAACACAAGATCTGGCCTTGGAAACTGTCTCTGCGGGAATGTAGATCAAGTTTGGGATGAGGGACTGAGGAAAAGAAGGATGGAAGTATGAAAGTACTCTTGGGGGAAGCTGGGCAGGGAGAAGAGTGTTGTGGGTTACACTTGCTCAAGCCCATCCCTCACTGGTCCTCCAGACCTGCTCCAGAACCAGGAGAGACCTTGCCTTTGGGCCTGAAGTTTCAAGGGCAACTGATTTCTGATGGCCTGGAAAAGGCATCTATGCTTTTTCATGGCACAGATTCATGCTTTAATCCCTGACTTAAAGTGAGCAAGTGAACTTACCCCCAACTCTGAGAATGGGATTTGTGTCTTTTTTTGAGACAGAGCCTCAAGCTATCCCCCTGGGTAGAGTGCTGTAGCATCACAGCTCACAGCAACCTCCAACACCTGGGCTCAAGCAAGTCTCCTGCCTGAGCCTCCCAAATAGCTGGGACCATAGGCGCCTGCCACAATGCCTGGGTATTTTTTTTTTTTTTTTTTGGTTGCAGCCATCATTATTGTTTGGTGGGCCCGGGCTGGATTCGAACCCTCCACCTTAGGTGTATGTGGCTGGCGCCTTAGCCACTTGAGCCATAGGGGCTGAGACAGATTTGTGTCTTAAAAGAAAAGAAACTGACATTTGTTACTCATCGGGTTGCGGACGGGGGTTACATGTCTGTTGTTTCCTGTAATCGTCACAACCACCCTGCAAGCTCCACACTATGACAAATGAGGAAACAGGTTAAATAACTTCTGCAACACGTGGGAGTTACAACCTCACTTTTAACCTCTAGACCCAGAGAACCAAACTGCATAAAAGTACCAGCTTTTGTAAATCAACAATATCTAATAATCAATAATTTCCCCAATACAGGGCCCTAGGCAAGGCTGGGCTGGGAGAATGCAGACAGACCTCCTACTTTCCACGACCCCGTCAGCGGCCCGTCTGGCAGCTGCGGGCTGCCTCAGCCCTCCCTCCTGGGATTGGAGCCCAGGCCCGTGGACTCCAGGGCCCCCAGCATCGTGTGGAAGGACGATGGTCTTGTGTGGTCAGCCACGTCACTATGTGTCTAGACATGCCTCTTTTCACTAAAGCTTTCCGGATGGGCTGCTTGCTGAGCCCATCATGCCATCTTGAAAAGGTATCGCTCCATATCAATAAAAAAATATTTAACAAAGTTACAGAACAGGGACATTTACTTTGGAAATATTAATATGTAATGAGTTAGACAAATAGTGTATTTGGAACAGTCTCTGCCAATCTGTTTAATCAATGCAGAGAAGAAAAACAGGTGATTCAAGCCAAACATTCTTCCTTGGCACTTGAACTGCGTCTTTTGGAGCAGCTCTGAGAAGCCTATTTTTACGGAGGAAAAAATAATCCCAACAATTTTAGAGGAGAAAAGAGCAATATTCATTTCAAAAAGTGAATTTGTCTATATTCATGTTTGTGCCTCTCTATGGTTTAGTTTTTCTTTTTAATTCCAGTATTGGCTCCCCGCTCCCTGAAATCAAGCTCGTTGGGGATTATACACAGCGAAATGAGCCTAGTGAATAAATAGGATCATCCTTGACCAGTAGGTGTCACTGTTCATTTGTCATAAACCAGGCCCCACAGCCAAGGCAATTACCCCAGCTAAAATAACAAGCATGTTTTCTGGAAATAAAATAACCAGTAAGTCCTGGGAAAAGATTATTTTCCTTCGCAGGTGTCTCCAAATCAAAGCTGAAGTGTGAACAACAATTCACTCTTTCTATGGCCTCCCACATAGTATCTGCTTCTAGAACTTTAGCACTGCTGTAAGAATTCCTCCTAAACCATGTGTGTGCTCGGACCTAACTGCCTGACCCGTAAACACTGGGCGGTTGGTTTTGCTTGTAAAGTGCACTGGCGTTTTCAGACAAAGGCAGTGGAGTTCTCCAGCAATTCAGCATAAATTGGGAAACAGTGTCTGCTGTTGCCTACACAGAGACTTCATCATATACTATGGATCCTTAGATATGAAGCATTGAAGCAGGTCTCTGAAAATACGTTAAATGCAAACACTTCATTTACGTCAAGGACATAGAATTAGTGACACGTGAATAAACATGCATGATAGCTACCATTCACTGAATATCTACGTCAAGAAAACCATGGCGCTCCTTCCTGGAGCCCATGACAGATGCCAGGGGACTAGAGGTGGAGTGACCTGCTTCACGGGCTCTCACGCGGCCTCCCTCTCAAATGCTCATTTTCACACTGGACTGGAGGATGCTGACCTCGGGCTGGAGGTCCTGATTACCACATGGGGACCTTTCCTCTGGCCTTTGTAAGGAAAAGAGGTTGATTCTGTTTGTGTTGAATCAGATTTGACTCCTCCACGTGTGAGTCCTGGTGGCTCTGAGCAGCTGCCTTCCCATCTCTGAAGTTCAATTCACTCCACCTGCGTGTGGGATTGCAGTGGAGATTAGAAGTAACGTATTTAAGGAAGTTTCCAGCACAGTGCCTGGCACACAAAGGATACTTGATAAATGTTAAGAACTTGATTTTTTAAATCAATTAGTAATAATGTGTGTACGGTGAAGTATCCTTTTCACCAGCGTGTCATGGAGGTCTGTTTTCAAAGGTGGGAAGGCTGGGGAGCCTCAGTGCATATGTTTAACGTGGCAATAGACTAACTACAGAGCCAAGCCCAAAGGCTTTTGACGTGATGAGCAACTTAACTTTTAAAGATTGCTATTCTGAATTTACAAAGGAGGAAACCAGGATGCAGCCAGATTAAAGTTACATGTCCAGGCTCACATAGTTGGAGAAAGAATTCAAACCTAGATTTGCTGGGCTTTATGTTTTTCCCATTTGCCATACTAGGCAATGTGCTAGAATATTTGTGACTTTTCCTCAACTGTATAGTTTGCTCTCTGAGATTGCTGTTTCTTGGCAACTTTAATTTTGTACCTGAGTCATTAAAGACAGGGCAGACAAAAGGACAAGCAATTAAGTATAGAAAGGAAGGCTTCTCCCTTCCCTTATGTCTCTGGGTAGGAAAGTGAGACAATCAAGTGGTACTCATCGGGGTGATCCTCTGCCCCGAGACGGCTCCAGGGTCCCCATGCCCCACAGCCTGGAGGAGACTGGTAGTGGGTACTCATTGCTATTTTGAATCAATACTTAAGTCGTGCACTTAAGTACTAACTTAACATGCTGAATTGCCAACACAGAAGCAAATTCTCAGGCTAATTTGAATAGCAAAATCAGTGCTTTCTAAACAATTAACAAGTAGATGGAGATTTTCCATCCAAAAGTTGTAGAAAAGTAGTCAGAAGGGATTTGAGTCTTGGCAGTTATGCCTGGAGTTTAACTACTTTCTGGGTCATAACCAATGCCCTGAGCCCACGCAGAAATTGCATTAGATCCTCATTAAAAGTTAAGCAGGATCACCATGAGGCTGGTTAGAGAGCGTGCTGTAACTTCCACAGATGAGATTCCTTCTCCCAGGCCTGCTGTACCATCAGTAAAGGAACCTAGGGGACCCTGAGCGAGACAGAAGTAGGCATTTACCTCCCGAGGCTGTTTCTTATCCTGGTTGTTACCTACTGTTTTAAAGAGACCACATTAGACATTCAGGGAGAAATTAAGGGTTGCATAAAGTTAGCCTAAGAAGAGCTCAGGTGAAGCGTCCGCATACAACAAGTCACGTAAAGAGTTAACAACTGTACAAAATAATGAGTTAAAGTTTTCAAATATAATTACAAATTATCTGGTTTATTCTGGCTTCAGTATCGTCAGAGATTTAATATCAGTAGTGTTAAAGAACTTAATGATTATTTGTAGGCAAAACAGCCAGTTTGATAATGCAGGGTGGCCATAAAGTTTGCACGCAATTTAAATAGTTGTAATTGCACATGAACTTTATGGCCACCCTGCAGAAGCAGCTTAGAGTTTGGTAAATTTTAGGTGTAAGGAATTTTGATAGAAAAGAACAGCTCAAATTCTTTCGGAGTTTCTAGATAGAGTTTCTGATGATCAGAGTTTCCACCTCTATAGAAACATAATCCAGAGAAGGAAAGTATTTTCAGATTTCACCCCAAGAAATCAGTTGAGTAAACTGGTGTGACGATTCCAACGATTCCAACTTAGTTCTCCAGTTGAAAACAACCCACTACTTCCACCCAAGGTAACCAACCAAGAAAACAAAATAAAATCTTAAGAAAAGTAACTGTACACCATCTCCTCTCTTTCTTTAGCTGCTGTCCATGTTCTTGTTCAGAAGCTTTGTCTTATGGTCCATTTTCTTATTTCTTTATCACTCCCCTTTTCTGTATACTGAAAGAATTATGAAAAAGGAAGAAATTTCAGAAAGAGAAAGAGGTAAAAAGAGAAAGAAAGGAAAGAGAAAGAGATAAGAAGGAGAAATGGCCCAGAAGCAAACAGTTTCTATATTTAAAGCTACTTCTTCTAGGCTGGAGATTTCCAAATGAGAAATCACGCGCTGACCTTGCATTCCAGACATCAGTAGACAGATAGATAGGACGATGCCAGTGACCGGGGTGCCAATGACAGCCCTTTTCTAGTGTAGCAGACATCAACAGCCATATCACTCATAGCATGGGGACCAAAGTATGAGACAGACCGGGCAGGCATTCAGACATTTTATTTGTGGCTTTTGGAGAGCCTTTATATGTCCTATAAATCTATTCACAGCTCAGCATTGTATTACATGAGAAATGCCCAACAAGGGGAAGGCCTTGCGGCATTAATGGGTGTGTGTAGCAGTCTCAGAATGAACGAGACAGCTCAGGGGGCCTGGGGAAATGAGCACTTGTAATGCATGGTATCCTCGGGTGGGTCTGGTTTGAGGTCTTCACCTGAGAAAATGAAGCCCCCAAATGAACAGCGGGGCATTAGAGCTAATTTTTCTCATCTGGTAGCTGAAAGGTTACCACACCCGTGCACAGAGGTGTCTGCACGCAAATGGGTCAGAGCTGATGTGTGTCCTTGTGGAAATAACAAGGGGTGAGTTCTGTGACTCCGTTACACATTGGGACCATCTGAATCTTATTATGAAACCTTGTGCACTCACCCATGCATGAAAACACTTATTTGAATGGGGGATTGTCTACATTTGTCAAACCCTGGAATGTGGATGATAAAGTGCATCTTAAAATGCCTTGATTTGGGACTAATGACGGCGAAACATTTATAGATTCAGAACACTTGTCAGTCCAAGCTGGGGTTCATCCAATTGGCTGGTTTCAGTTCGAAGCACTTCTTTGGAGACTCCTTAGAGGACCGTTAATGACAGAGGCTCCCTTCCGCCCCCCACAGCCCCATCGGTCTGCATGCCGTCAGCCCCCTCCAGGCTGCCTTGTTCTGTTGTCTGTCTCCAGCATTTGTCTGACAGAAGGGGGGATCTCTGGGCTTCATCACTGCATGTGGATGGACTAAGAGGTCCCCAGTATATGCGCGGTGCTGAGCAGGTGTTGGCTGGATGAATACAATTTTTACTAGTAGTTTTTTCTAGTCTACAGACAAGCACACCCAGAGATGGTCAATGAGCAAGTACGAGGCTAGTGTTCAGACGGGAGAGCAGCCTGCAATGTTAAAAGCAAATGGAGGCACATGAACAGATTCAAGAGTTTATCTGAGCAAACCACAGTCCTTGAACCAGGCCGCTCTGGACTGCCGGAGGGGAGTGAGGGGGGAGCTTCACGGGGTGAACTCAGAAGTAAGGCAAATATTCCTTTCAGTGTTAGGCTCCAGGCTAGGCCTTAGCTGGCTGTTTCAGATTGGCCTAGAAAATGACCACGGAGTTGAGTTTCAGTTTCCCTCCACAAGGACGCTGGGCACAGGGACAGCTCAGATAAGCGGCCTCCCTTTTAATTATTTCAGCAGTAGGGACCACAAGGGCAGCTCTCACTGCCCTTAAGAGTGTAAATACGGCACAATGGCCACATCCTGTACCAAAAGGGGGAGTGGGGAACTTGGAGAGGATTTAGACAAGACCACTGGGAACGATCACTGTGTGTGAGGCCGAAAGGATCTAGGAACGGACACCGCTCATTCTGGAGCGGCTGGCAGGCTGTCGGCACGTGATGGCAGAACGGAACTCCTTCACGTCTTGATTCCGAAGAGACAGCGGCCAAGAGGTGGGAAGAACTTCCTTGTTGAAAGTGCCCCGAAAAGCTGGACTGTGTTGTTGGGGGAGATGATGGGAGTTAGTGCGTTCAGAAACACTTAGGAGATAATGGAAGGCTTCCAGCAGGGGAGGTCTAGAGGCGTCTTCTATTTCTGGGAATCTTCGCGGAGAGACCAAGTACCGAGCACGTACTGAGCTAGGCACAGTATTTTCTCTCTCTCTCTCTCTCACACTTGCACATGGAGGAAAGTGCATCTTGGACAGGTAAATAAATGTAACTGCTTTTACCCTGCTAGAAGGTGGCAGAGCTAAAAGCCAGTCATAGGTTGATTCCGGAGCCCAGGCTCGCCCCACTGACTCACCTGATAGGGTGGAGGGTGGACAGTGCGCTGACCCTTCACTCTATGGCTTTGCCCTGCAGCACAGCACAAATGTGGCCTCTGAAGTTATCTCTGCGTCCATAGATCCTGATAAGAAAGGCACAGCACTTGGGAGTCCTGCCTGCCCAAGGTCCTTTGTGCAGAGTCTCCAGTGACTTATTTCAGCAGCATTAGGAGAGCCGGGGTGGGGCTGTGGTTCAGTCTGTCAAAGGCTGGTCTCAACGTGTCTCAGCTGACCTGGGCTTTTGAGATCAGCATCCACACAGTCATTTCTGGTGCACTAGGCCAGGCCTAGTTCCCACAGCTGCTCCTCCGTCCACCCAGGACAAAGGTGCTCGTCACTCACAGAGGAAGCACCTTCCCACACAGTCACAGCTGTGCCTGCCTTTGGGGCAAGCTGCTCATAAAAAATTATGAGCAAATGATTTATGATTTGCCCAAATATGCAAGATTCTGTGCCTTGTAAATACAGTAGGTGCCTACTACAGATGAACCCCATTCCAGATCACTAAGTCCCATATTCATCCATGGCCCTGGAAGTCAGGGTGTCCTACACAGTGACGCACAGCCATCTGTCCCATCCTCCTTCTAGAGACCCGCACCTGATATCAGTTCTGAGCATGAGTAGCAGGGACAGCAGTGTGTCCCTGAGTTGGACAAAGAGGAGTGACAGCTGCCCAGGCAGTCAGGGGCGTGTGTGAGGATCAAGTTGTAGGAGAATAAAAATAATATGAGATGGGGGGGATTACAAATGAAACAAAACACAAAGAGAAAGGGGGTGAAGGAGATTAGCAAAAAGGGAGAGAGAAAATGAACTGCCCTCGTTCCCCTGAGCACTGGCGTCGTCATGGTGGTGCACCTTGTCACCAGCCTCTGAGCACTGGCGTCATGCTGGCGCACCTTGTCACCAGCCCCTACCAACGCTGCCTGTGAAGGCTTTCACTCAGCCCTCATAGTAACCCCAAGTGATGGGTCCCATTACTACCCACATTTTTTAGACGAGGAAACTGAAGCACCCAGAAGTTGAATGGTTTACTCAAGGCCCCCAGCTTGTAAAGCCAGCAGTTAGAATTGGGCTGATCCAAGGATTTCTTTTTTAATTTCTCCCAGTTACTGAAAATTCCCTAGATTTAGGAGGCACTCTCCTAGGTCTATCTCTTGTCTGGATTGTTAATAATTAGCAATAATTACATGAAATCTGACATGTGAAACACAGACACTATCACAAGAGGCTCTGAGACATGAATATAGGATATATATTTCATCAGGATAAAGTTGCTTAGCTTCCACTATTTTCTACATATAGGGCCTTGCTGAGGTTGGAGACATTCAAATAAATAAACAAAGCCTTCCATGATAGCTGCATTAACAAGGGTCACAGGAGAGTAAACCACCAGGCTGTCGACGAACCCCCTTTCCACTCGCAGTCTGCAGACATGTGGTTTGGCAGTTCGTGTCGGCTCCTCTGACACACCACGCAGATCACTTATTCCTTGGCACAATTTCAGACTAAATTAGCCCGTACCAGAGGTTTCCACCACTGGAGGGAAGTTCTTGCTTTGGTGATGGGCTCAGAGGGTCCCAACAGAGCCAACACCTCCGTCATCACAGAAGGGGTCTCCACAGAGCTGGGCATTTGGACACAGCCTCTGCTGCCTGCACACCCTGGCACTGGAGGTCGGGAGCGTGTCCCTCAAAGCCACATCTCCTCCCAGTGCCATAGAGGCGAGGCTTCCTCCTACTCACACTCTGAAC
The DNA here is from genome assembly GCA_963574575.1 of Galagoides demidoff. NCBI lineage: Eukaryota > Metazoa > Chordata > Mammalia > Primates > Galagidae > Galagoides > Galagoides demidoff. The sequence continues at coordinate 64,002 of CAUYQV010046159.1, forward strand.
AAAATGCAATAATAATTGGCTTAAGAAAACCCAACCCTTTCTCGAAGACTCTGGTGTTTCCCCTCCATAGAGTGCTGCCTTCAAGGCACCTGTTGTGGAGGAGGGTGACAGATATGTCAGATTCCTGCTGTGAGTGGTAGAGAGGGACAGGAGAGGGGACAGAGGCCCGAGCCCTGTGGGGTTCTGCATCACAGGGAGCCAGGTGGCTGCTCTTTCCATCTCCCAGGCCAGCTGGCATCCTGGTCCTGTGCAGGCTAAGGGCAGAAGCCATAAAGGTCACGGAGGCTTTGTGTCTCTAAGTGTGTGGCACTGTGGCTGCCTTTGACTGTCTGGAGCATTTGCTGTGTTCTGTGAGTGTGTTTCCACTTGTCTGAAGGGCAATTCTTTGTCAACTGTAACTGCCTTGCTAAAGAATCAGCAATTCACACATACAATAAAGCTCCCAGTGAAAAGCACATTCACATTTTTTCTTTTATTTTTCTACCTGAAAACCTCTAGCTTTGAAAATTTCCACCTACTTGTATATGTATGTGCAAGCATGGATTTAAAGCCGTACTTTACCAGGCAGATAACTGTAAGTTGTGCATGGCCATCCACCAGTGTTGCCAAGCAGGCCTCTGGCATGTGCTGACCCCCCATGGCCAGGGGTCCCTGGCTTCTCCTGGCCTTCCTCCTGATGGCCAGGCATAGGTGCATTTCTGCCCAAGACTGGAAGGCAGGTGGACCTGCTCAGGTCATCTGGTTCAGGAAAGGGGAAAGTTTTGCTCATGCCCAAGAGATCAATTAAGATGCGCCTGAGGCAATACTTCTTAGGCAGAACCCCTACAGATGGCGCCTTTGCTGACCTTGATCATGCCTTGGGCTATTCACTTTTCCTTCAAAGAGAATGCTGTAATCACTAGTATCATGTGATGCAAGAGAAAACATTCATATTCTTGCTCCTTTACTAATTTATTCTTTACATATTTACCTAACAAATACTTAGCAGGTGCCTGACTAGATGAGAGACACAATAGTAAACAAGAGAGAGAGGGTTCCTGCTCTCAGGGACCTTACAGTCAAAGGTGGGGGAAGCTTCCTTTGGGGAATCATCAGGCACTAGACACTCCCCTTGGGACCTGCAGTGCCTGCCTGCCTTACAGATATTATAAACAAGTGCGAAGGACAGTATGATGGATATGAGGAATTTTGTGCCTCATAAGGATGTTCTTCAATCTGTTCTATTGTAGGATGTGGTCAGAGGCAATGAGTTGGTTTCTGCTGTGATAACACACTACCACGGACAGACACAAGTTCATCTGGCTCACGGTTCTGGTGTCTGGGAAGTCCCAGAGCATGGTGCTGCTTCTGGCAAGGGTCATTGAGAGATGAAAGGGTGAAAGGTGGAAGGATGAGAGAGAGCCCATTTTTATCACTGCCACGATACGGCATTGTTCCTGCATGAGAGTGGAGCCCCCATCTCATCACACCTCTTAAAAGCCCCTTCTCTTCACACTGTTACACTGCCATTTCAACATGAATTTTGGAGGGGAAATCCAAGCCATACCATAATGACAGTAATTTTTACCCAATGTTTGTTTAATGATCTAACCTCTTCTCTGACTATTGCTGGTAAGTTCACTGCCCTTGGGCAGGGGATGGGGAGAGTCTGGGGAGGGCAGAGGGAGTGGCTAGGAATGCCAGATGCTCCGATGTCTTTCTTCCCCACAGGTTTAATGAAAGCAATTGTGATTAGTTAGTCTCAATGCTTACTTTGAGGGTGTATCATTAGCTGAAAGAAAAGAAATTTTGAACAGTTGAAACAGCCCACCTTTTAAAACATAAGTTAAATATTTTCAGGGACTACCAGATTTTTACATTTACTACTGAATCAAATCGGGAGATAAAAATTTTCTGGGGCTCCTTTCAGAGTGGATGTGCATTATTTAACAAGGTAGTTCAAACCTATTTTATTAAATCACATCTTGAAAGTTTTATTCCAGTATATCAATACTCATTGTACTTCCTATTATAAGGTGTTTAATATTTTCTACCTCTTCTTAACAAAAGAATTAAAATTGTATGTTGGCCACTGACTTATAATATCTTACATTTCTATATATACATACATTTTTACCTTTCATTTTGTTTAAATATGTAGTAAAAGTTTGATCATGAGTAAAGTTATTTCTGGATTATTAGACATGACTCTTACCTAATTATTCAGGATGGATAGACTCTGGTGTTTACAGATGAAAAACACCAGAGTGCATTCAATACATGCACAGACACACCTACCAATGACTCCAGGCTACCTTTGCTTCATAAATAACTTACAATTTCAGCAACATATAATGTTCCATTATTCCAAATTAAATACAAAAACAAATAGATTTATTCTATGTCATTTTGATCTTGACTAATTTGCATGACCCATTTTGTAAGGGGAGATAAGTATCTATTTATTTACATTAAAAAATCAATTCAGGGAGGCTCCTGTGGCTCAGTGAGTAGGACGCCAGCCCCATATACCGAGGGTGGTGGGTTCAAACCCAGCCCCTGCTGAACTGCAACCAAAAAATAGTCTGGAATTGTGGGAGGTACCTGTAGTCCCAGCTACTCAGGAGGCTGAGGCAAGAGAATCACTTAAGCCCAGGAGTTGGAGGTTGCTGTGAGCTGTGTGACACCATGGCACTCTACTAGGGCAACAAAGTGAGACTCTGTCTCTATTAAAAAAAAAAAAAATTCACGTGGTCTGAGTTTGTTCATTGGTTTGATGATAGAGCCTAAGTTTGTTAAATATTTTACTTTTTCCATAAACTGAATAAATCAGCACCTTCCATTCAGTAAGGATATATTTGAAGCACATGATAAAAGTATATTGTAAAAAAAAAAGTATATTGTCAAGAGATATTTTAGCGAACATGTTCATTGGAAATACCAATATTAAAATTTTCTCAACACTTTTTGTGTATGTTAAATTGAACAAAAGTTTTCTAAATTACAAAACGAAAGTATAATTAATAGTTATTTGTTAGACCTTCATAAAACTGTTTTGGTATCCTCAGATATTGAAAAAGCGAATTATCATGTTGGTAATTCCATATCAAAGAGTAGAAATATCCTTTTGTTTCTAATTCTTTGTTCCTGAGAATTTTGAAAAGTAAAAATAGTTTTTGCTGGCAGAGCACTATGTGACTTTTGGCATATAACTGCAAGTGAATTTTGTTAGAAGACTTCTTCCACGCTACTTACTTAAATGAACAAAGTCCTTTAGTACTTACATTAATAAAATTAAAAACGAAAAAGATGAAAGGCCTAACACACGAAAGAATGCTCATCAGCCCTCATCACTAGAGATATGCAAATCAAAACCACCTTGAGATATCACCTAACCCCAGTGAGAACAGCCCATATCACAAAGTTCCAAAGCTGCAGATGCTGGTGACAGTGTGGAGAGGAGGGAACCCTTATGCACTGTCAGTGGAACTGCAAACTAATACAGCTTTTTGGGAAAAAGTATGGATAATCCTCAAAGAGCTAAAAGTAGATCTTCCTTTGCTCCCACAATCCCATTACTTGGTATCTATCCAGAAGAAGAAAAATAATTTTATCCCAAGGACATTTGTACTCAAACGTTTAGAGCAGCCGAGATGTGAAAACAACCCAAGTGCCCGTCAGCCACTGAATGGATTAATAAACTGTGGTGTATGTACACCATGGAATACCATGCAGCCGTAAAAGTTGGAGACTTTACATCTTTTGTATTTATCGGATGGAGTTAAAGAATGTTAACCTTAGTACGGTATTTTAAGAATGAAAAAGTAAGCACCGTATGTTCTCAATACTAATTTGAAACCAGTAGGTGAACAGCTACAACCCCACACAAGAGGAAAACACAATTACATTTAGGAAGGAGGGGGTGGAGGAGGGGGAAGGGGGAGAGGAGGTCCCACCGAATGGATATGGATAAGAGGGGTATATGGTGCCCCTCTTGGGTGAAGGACTCAAAAACAACTTGGACACTATCTAAGAAATGCAAATGATGTAACCCCATTATAAGTACCCCTATATTAATCAGAAATTAAAAAAAACAAAAATAGAAAAAGCATTCTTATTGAACCCTAGCAGCAAGTAACCTTTATTCATAGAATTTCATTCATTTGTGCATTTTGATTACCGTGTTACTTTTTGTTTAATTAGTGTTCATCAAATTTATAATGTAAGTCAGTTGTTTCGGTGAGTTATGTATACTAATAAATCAACTGGGAAAAATATTAACACTTAAAACCTGGTGTCGCTTAAGAAATTAAACAATTAAAAATTTTGTATATGTTTTTGTTGTAGAGATACAAACTCGATGAACAGTAAATGATTTTTTGGCAGGGGGAGTTTTTGGCCAGGGCTGGGTTTGAACCTGCCACCTCTAGCATATGGGGCCAGCCTCCTACTCCTTTGAGCCACAGGCACTGCACTGAACAGTAAATGATTTTCAAAAACATATTAGGAAGTGGCTCGGCGCCTGTGGCTCAATAGGCTAAGGCGCCAGCCACGTACACCTAAGGTGGCGGGTTTGAATCCCCAGCCCGGGCCCGCCAAAAAAAAATGGCCAGGCATTGTGGCGGGCGCCTGTGGTCCCAGCTACTTGGGAGGCAGAGGCAGGAGATTCGCTTGAGCCCAGGAGTTGGAAGTTGCTATGAGCTGTGATGCCATGGCACTCTACTCAGGGGGATAGCTTGAGGCTCCGTCTCAAAAAAAAAAAAAACCATATTAGGAAGTGAGGAAAGTGGAGTAGACTACGGTATGATATAATAAACTTCCCATTGGTATTTATAAAACAAATAGTGCAGATATCAAATCTCTATGGTGTTTAGAATCTATTTCTGCCATTTAAAAGGGTGCTGTATCACCTCTTTCTTATAAATATAATTCAGTACTTACAATGTTTGAGAAGTTTCACTATTCCCAACTACTTAAACCTAAAAAATTTTATAGATTGACTTAAATTTTGAAGAGTTTTTAAAGTTTCCGATGGTGGGTATCAGGAAGACCACCACCTCCTACCATTCCGTTAGTGAGCGTTTATTCACTTGCTATTCTGCTCAAGAGGCTTTTCACACCTGCTGTTCCAGTTCAACATTGCCACGGCCATAGGGAAACCCATGCGCCCTTTCCCAGCAGCCCTTATTCCAGGGGAACGTCTGCTGTGTGGCTGGGGGAGGCTGGCTCTGCTGGCTGCGTTGCTGAATTTCTCTGATTTCCTGCTTCTCACACTGTCTCTTTCTTATTGTCAGAACCATCCAAGCTGCGGGACCTGGGCCCTAGCTCCTCAGGACAACATCCCCCCAAGGCTGGGTGCACCCTAACTGTCTTAAAATCAACGCCCAGTGGGCCCTTCGTTTTAGTACTTGTGTAACCGGTGGGCAAGTCATTTTTTTCTCCCTTAATGTTCTCCTCTGTAAAATGAGGATTTGCAAAACATCTTTTGCTTATCTCTTTAGGTCGATAGCTGAAATAGGGAAAGAAAGCTCTTTGAAAGTCTGAAACAATTTTAAACATGGAAAATTTCAAGCTCCTCTTGAAGGAAATTCAGTAGCATTTCTTTCTGTAATATATGCACCTTTCTAAATACACAAAACAAAAAATGATGACCAGACGAGCAAGGAGAAACAGCAAGGGTGATGTGCCGAGCATGTTTCTGGGCGTGAGGGAGGGCAGGGTTAAAGGGACACTGGGAAGAAGCCCAACTTCTTGGGGGAAATTTGCTGAAAGCCCTTGTCTGACATGTTCTCTGGCTCTCTGGAGCTTGTGACAAAGAAATAGAACCTTTGGGCAAATGCATTTTTGTTCCACTGGTAACTAGGTTAATGTGAACAGACAGGTCTGGTGAGACAGCCTGAGAAGCAACAATAGATGTACTTTTGTGCAGCTGGATATAATTAAGGTAAACTGGGTAGAACATAGTGGTGTGCCAGAAAAAAGGAGAGATTATTACACTACAAAAGATTCTGCAAGATAATATTTTACACACAACCTTTTTGATATGCATTACAAGTTGTTACATCCTACTGCCCTAAAAAAATCCCAGAATAGTTGTACCTTATTTTTATCAAATTATGCTTTTTACCCATTCTGCCTGATTTCTAATAATCCCTAACACAGAGGGTCAGTGTGAAGATAACCGAAATCGTTTTGTTAATGTTCTTTGTAAAGGGGCATTGAGCTCCTACTTTGTGTAAAGAGCTTTACAAATATTAATATTAGCTTTATGAATGTTACTGTTTGTAAGTATTAACTCATTTTTTAATAAAATAAGTTCTATTAATACTACATGTAATGACGTAGGCATCATTATTGGCAATACTGTGGAAGCAGAGCTTTGGAGACATCACGTGTGACCAGCTCTCCGTCCCACGTGGTTCATTATTGTGAGGGGTCAGGTGCACCTGAACAGATTTTTCTGCCTTCTGAGCTCTTTATTTTTCTGCATCACACTTCTTTTACCAGGAATAATATTTAAATTAATCTGAAAAGTAACATATAATTGCTTTTCCCAGTAGATCCATTTATTTCTGGACTTTTTCCCCAAATAAAACCTGTATCTATATGAAAACTTCCCCAAGTATTTCTTTTCCTCATGAAATGTGCAGTTTCCTTTAGGGCCTTAGGGCAGGCGCTGAGGGGTGAGCTGACCCCTCTTCCCAGCAGTGACTAGGGGAGAGAGGAGGAAGGATGGGGGGTACTCTGTGCTCTCCACAGTGGATTTCATTCTCTGGGGTGGTAGGAGAGGGCATCATATAGAGATATGATGCTCTAGAAGGTTCTTGCTCACTCTCTACAAACTGGAGATTCTTTGGGGGGGTAAGAAGTGCCTTTGTTGCAAATGTTTCCTGGAAGAGTTAAATTCTGGGTGATTTCTCGTTTCTGGTGGTTTCTGGCATCCACAAGATGCTTGGATAAATGGATGTGTTTGGGAAGGGAAGGATTAAAGACATTATGGGTCAAACTTCAACCCTTACCCTAACCTCCCCTCCCCTGGTTGACACTCACCATACTAGTTAGCTACTGTGGGCCCCCCTTTCCCAGAGTACCAGGATTAGGAGCCATTTCTTGGGGGCCTCCTGGGTATTAAAATGTCTGTCTCTATAAAAACAAGTGTCACCATTTGAAATTGGCTTCTCTTCTCTATGTTATGTTCCACCAAGTGTCAACTTAAGCAAGTTCCATAATCTTGACAGCCTCAGTCTCATTATTGTGTACACTGAAGATGTTTGTTTATAAGGTCAGTGGTAGTGCTTATCAAAATAACAATCATGGTCCTATGTGACTGCCACAGTAAGCCCCCCTTATCCTTGGGGGATACATTCCCAGACCCCTAGTGGATGCCTAAAACCAGATAGTATTACATATGCCCCTGGACTATGCTTTTTCCTGTAATACACGACTATAATAAAGTTTGCTTTATAAGTCAGTCACAGTAAGAGGTCAACAACCGTAACAAAATAGGGCAATTGTAAGAATATTACAGCACTGTAATAAAAGTTAGGCAGGTATAATCTCTCGCTCTTCCTCTCTCTGTCTCTCAGAATCTGTTATGGTACTGTCCTGACCCTTCTCCCTGTGACCTGTCAATCTGCTATTCCATCTGGCTACAACGTGACTACCAGCAGACAGTGTCTGTAGTGTGGACATGCTGGACAAAGGGGGGGGGGCGGGCGTCACAGCTCAGGCAGGACAGCAGAGTGAATGGTGTGAGATTTTATCACCCTACTCAGAATAGCACTCTCTTTAAAACTTATGAATTGTTTATTTTATATATCTTCTATTTTATATTTTTGGACATGGTTGACCATGGGTACCTGGAGCTGTGCAAATCAAAACGGTAGATAAGACGGGACTGCTGGACTTGCTCAGGAGGTGCCATGGCCGAACCGTCCATCTGTCTGGGAATGAGGCTCCCTTTGGGTTTTTCTATGACTAAGATCATAGAATGTGACCTCACCCTTGTTGGGATAGGCTATATGTAAAAAAAAGCATCATGATTGTGATAACATGTATTAGTGTGTTTCTGAAATGAGTATGCCTCCCTTAAAGTATTAACATCAGTATATCTACTAACCTCACGCAAGCTGTACCAATCTGTAGGTAGAAAATAAGTGTAATTTATTGGAAAGCATATTTTGGAAGTTGCCATTACATGAATATTAAAATAAATACCTTCTCCATGTAGGAACCCTAGTATATCCACCACTGCAGGTTGCTGGAGGGTCTGATTGACAAAAATTTGTTTATTGTCGCCTTGTGACTGATAGTTATGACAGGAGCCCAAGTCTGTGCTCAGACACTCAATACAGAACTTGCCTGGCATTGCACTAGGTCTGGGAGACGCTATGCAGGGCAGAGATGCCACATGCCATGAGTAAGGTGCAGCAAAGCTCCTATAATCTGTGCATCGTTTAAGAAATCCACCTGGGGGGGTGTTGTGTCCCAAAGGTTTTGTTATCCAATGGGATGCTTCTGTTTTCTTACAAACTTGCTCATGTGAGGATTATTACATTTTATCCGTGGTGTGTAGGGCAGAAGATTCCCTTTCTACAGGTGGCTTTTCTTCTTTTCACTCAGATGGGAAGGGGAAATGGTACACCTTGCGGAGATAGGAAACTTTTAAATGCAGGGTTCACGTGGAAACTGGGGGAGAAAAGACAAGTGGAAAAATAGAGGATAGATATTTTAAAAGAATTAGTAAATTGCAGAGTGCATGCTACCTAACCAAGAGCTGTCTGCATGGCTCTCATGCACGCAGCTATTTTGACCAATAGTGCTTATCAACCGGCTTAGAAAATACACAATATACATGTTATTAAACAGACTAATACACATTTCACCAAAAGCAAGGCAGCAGACACAGCCATCTTGTTTACTTTAGAGGTATAAGTACCCGAGAGGCTTACAAAGGCAGGGTTGTAGGTGCCGAGCACCATAGCTAATTCCGAAATGGAAAATGTTCTTTCGTTTTAGTCATTTCACAGTTAGTCTAGGAGAGTTGATGCTACAGATTTTTTTTTTTTAAGTCATGTTTCTTTTAGAAACAGAAGGAAGGTCAATCTCACTTTCTAAAAGAGAAAGGTGACTCTTGTCACAGTACCATAATGTAGCGGGTCCCCAGGTGTAATCCGGAGGAAAAGGCAGACGAGGTGCTCTGGCGGCTCAGCTGAGAGGAAGCTGGCGCCAAGGAGCTTCTCTGAAGAACACTGACTCATTAGCCGGGCTCCGCGGCAGATGCCAGTCTCCCAGCAACTGGCCTCCCTCCAAAAACAAGGGGGAAGTAAGGAGGGCAGAGCGGGAAGGAGGCTGGGAGACGCCTGCTTGCTGGGGAGTCTCTCTAGTAGGCCCAGAGCAATCAGGAAAGTGCTTTGGAATCACAAAATTAAAAAAACAAGTGTCAGCTGTGGGAGATGTAGAAATGCAAATAGTACAAATGCAAAGAGGAGGAATAAATGAAAGTGTGCAATCACCCAAAGCTCGTTTACAGCCCGAAGGCAACTCTGCTGTAATTATCTGGGTGCAATTAACTGCGTGGGAGCAGCTATCAAGGGGCACATAAAAGACACCACCTGAAGTGGAAGGTCTTCCCTTCCGATGACAAAGCAAGATCCCGGGAGCATGAAATCTACACTGAGCGAACCCAGTCTGGGGAAAAGGGCGAGAGATACGCCTTGGGCGGAATTAAAAAAGCTGGGTTTTCACTATTTACTGCCCATTTTAACGTAATTCTTACCATTAACTAAGAAAATAGATAATAGGAGATTTGGCTTCAATAAACACAGACTGAAAGCTCCCACATGGTTTAGTTTAACTATCAAAGTCAGCTCGTGGGGCAAGTGTTACGAGCTCTGATAGACTTTGTCAAGGTCACACAAGCTGAACTGAGATTTGAGCATTAGGACTTTGGCCCTGGGTTGTTAATCCTTTCATTATTACAGAGTGCGATTCTGCCCCTCAGGAGAGACTTGACAACGTCTGGAGACATTTTTATTGTCACATTAGGAGGGGCCACTGGTCTAGCAGGTAGACTGAGCCTCCCACCATGCAAAGGATAGAATTACACCCCCCCCCCCCCACAGCGTCACAGCACCTGCCCTCGAGGTTGAGAACTCTTACATTAGTCCACTGCTGCCATGGGTAGGACAGGCCTTGAGGGAAACGGAGTTGTTCAGGGAAGAGGCAGCCTTGGGAGTTGCTGGGAATGAATAAGAAAATCCTGGTCCTACCTCACAGACAGAGAGGTGGGGAGGCCGCAAATGCAGACAGATCTGTCATAAAATGTCCTGAGATGGCTGGATCTGAAATGCCCCTTGAAAACCCAAGAGCTATTTGCCACACCACCTGAAGGTCTTGATAACGCCTAACTTCACTCAGCACTGAAGCTGGAAAGTTAGAGTGGCCGTGGGTTTTCCATGGCTTCTTTGTTGGTCTTAGACCAGCATCCCACCAGAATACCAGCAAGAGGCTAATGTGAAAAGAGGCTGAACTGATGGTATTCCTAGAAAATTTCAGACTAAAATGTCAGTTGAAAGACAAAGAGAAAGACGGGATCGCTTTTGAAAATTCTCATTGGTAAAGAGAGAAAGGATTTTCCTAACAAAAATGTTCTGAACTAAAAGCATCTCAGAGGGATTTCAAATTCAAGCCAGCTGAACAGCATCAGGGGTTCTGGGGGGTTCGTCAGACGAAGTCAGAAAGGGCCTGAACTGATAGAACAGCACAGAAGAGCCGGTGAACAGCTGCGGAAGGAGCCGGAAAGGACAGGGAGCACGGGGTGCAGGAGGGGAGGGAGGAGCCCCCACCCTCCGGGATGACCACTGTCTGCTGTCAAAGGAAGCCCAGGTCTATGTCAGTTGTAGACTTTACTTGGAAGCCCTGCATGATATTGTATTTACTAATTTTATTGATTTGTGAGTTACAGAAAGAGTCCAGGGTCTTAAGCCTTCCAGTCCTGCCAGCTGCCCCTGCTGGTGTGTGGGTTCTGCCCCAAGGGCCCCAGGAAGGGCACAGCCAAGGGTACCAGCCCTGCACCTCCCCATCCCCTGGCTTCCTGGCTCATTGTTCTGTCTGAGAACAGGGTCCTGTGGCTGGGAAAGATGCTTCCATGGAGGAAGCTCTCTCAGGCAAGAGGATGAAAGCTGTCCCTGCCTGCTGCCTGGCTGTTCAGCACACAGTCCTGGTGGAATCCAACAGGGAGACCATAGTCACTGAGATTCTGGTTTTCACTCCACAACTTATGGAAACCATGTAAGCTGGAACAACGTTCCGTGAGATGAAGCAGCTACGCCAGTCGGTTCTATTTGCATCCATACTTTAATAAACATACGTGGGCCATGCTGGCTCTGAATCATTTAAAATTACAGCAGTTGGGAGAGAGACCTCAAAGTCTATCAGACAGATTTTTAATCATCTTTAAGTAAACTTCAATTTCTTTGAAATTGAAGGAGAATTACTTCTCCACTTCAAAAGTCAGTACAGATTCATTGGAGGGGCTTTCCATCTCCTACGATAAGCGAAAACATGAAGTGATTAGTAAAAAAATACACCAGGAAATGAGTTTTAAGTCCTTACTCTTAAAAGCTGATTTAAGACACTATTACTTACTGTCCGTAAAAGGTTTACTTTAGCGATAATAACAAATGACCTTTATTCCAAACCTTTCCTTGATAGGACTTAAAAATCCTAGGTTTAATCTTTTTGATAATTTGTGTGGCCACTTCTCCCGTAGCCGATGAACACAACAGACTTGCTTCTCCCTTGGAGGGAAGCGCGGCGGCCCTGCTCGCATCTAAGGTGGTGACTGGGTGACAGCGGCGACCTTCACTTGGACTGGCTGGCTGGAGCTAAGCTAGAGGTGGCCTGGAATTTAGTGGCCCCAGTGAACACAAACCATGTAAGGGGAGCATGTGGGGGGTGCAGCAGGGAGGTTCTCCTCCCTTTAATCATGGACATAATACCAACCACACACAAAGTGATTACCTGTTATCACTTTGTCAGAAACCCTCTCTCGTTTGCTGCCTAGGGCCACCCTGCTAACCAGGCCAGTTATTGTTCTCTCCAGTTTGGAGATGAGGAAATTGGGGTTCAGAGAGGTTAACTGACCTGCTCAAGGTTAGGGAAATGAGTACATAAGTCCTCTGATAGCCATGGTCTTACACCGTATTAACACGCCTCACATGTGCCAAGGGGTGGGGTGTGGGCCTCACAGACTAAACCAGAGCCGCTGAGTCCAGTGGTACCAAGAAGCACGGCAGGGACAGGGACCTCAGAGAGGTGCTTAGGAAATGCCCACTCGAAGATGACGCTCACTGTCCTACACACCTGGCAGTGTCCTAGCAAAGGAAATTGGACAGCAGTGTTAAAAATCACGGACGCACTTGACTAAGTGTAAGTGGATAAATACTGTTATTTACGTGAAAAACCAAGTCATTACTGAAAAAAGAAGAAATCCTCCACAACCCTTAGTTCTATCAGTTTTATCCTTGGTGAAAATAAATATGTTCTAGCTACTAATATTACGTCAATCTAAACTGATACTCCAGGAGGCGGCGCCAAGGGGTCGGGGCCGGGGAGCCAGCTAAGCAAGCATTCTGCCTTCCAGACGCCTCTCTAAGCATCTCTAGCTCAAGTAATGACTGAGCGGCCTAATTATAGTTGTTAAGGGTCCTGTGACATTAAATGACAAAGGTAGAGACGCGGGCATCAGCAGCCTGTTAGCATTTAATTTACATGAGATTTGAGTCAATGTATATGAACTAACCGCAAGGCCCCTGGCCAGGCTTTGGGCACACAAAGAAGCCCAGCCCCAGGCCAGGGCGAGGTCTTTGGGTTGGACATGGGATTCCTGCAAACTTGAGCTCACCATTTAAGAAATGATTAAGATTTTCCTCCACAATGACACATTTTCTGATGAACATGAACATGCCCGGTAACAGGTTTAGCCAAAGCAACCAAATCCTCTTCCTCCAGGAACAGGGATGTCTGTGCAATACCCTCCCGGTCATCAGATCTCCTGGACTTGCTGGCATTTCCCTTTCCACATGTTGTCTTTCCAGTGAGGCTAAACCGGTGCTCCCGCCGCTGCCGTGCTCTGAGAGGTCCCGCGGCACCGGCTGGAGGTAGATACGCACAGGCATTCAATCCACAAATACTAATTGATGTGGGGAGGTTGTGCTCTGACAGGCTGACTTCCTCCTGAGAGGCTAATTCACTCTGCTCAGCTTGTGTGTGGGTCACGAGGGCTTCGGAGCAAAAGTGAGCTCTGGACGAGAGCTACGAGTGATGGTGGGGACACTTGTTCTGGTGATGAATGGTATGGCACTCTTGACACACTGTATGGGCAGAATCTTTACGTGTAATTTATTTTGCATTTCAATTACTTTAGAGAAAGGCTTCCTGTGGTTTCTGCCAGAGGTATTTTTAAGTTATCAGGGTAATGGACTTGCTCTGTTTTGCTAAGGTAAGTAATAGTCATAAACCCCAATACCTCTCTACCTGCATTCTCACTTATTCTTACCACGGTCTTCTTTAACTAGGGTGCTTGGCACAATATCTATTTTTTAATTTCCAGATAATTCCTGATTACGCTTCACTCTGGGATTCCAAGAGCACCCATCCTGGACTTCAGGGAGAGACGCCAGGCCGACACGTTTGCCGACAGCCCCTAATTCTTGAAATCAACATGCTCAGCTTCACCAATGCCCCTCCACATGCCCACTGCACACCAAGTGGACGGAGCCAGACCTCACTGTGACCAGTAGAGATTGCATGTCTGTGAAGGCAAAGATAGTCAAACAGAAGCCGGGTGACAACCTGCTGGTGTGCAGAGCCAACCTGGGCAAGGAGGGGAAGGGCCACTCGGGCTTGAACAAAGTTGCTGTGGGGCTTACTGGGGATTCAGCCCCACACCTCTGGCTGCCCGTTCAAGCAGGGTGGACTGAACAGGGAGCTGAGATCTCAGGGCCACCTTTCCCTTTTCCTGACAAAGAATACCTCTGAGTGGGAACAGGGAAAGATTGTCACTTCTCCAAGTTCCCAAGAAGATGCCTGGACCTCATGTCATCTGACAGCTCACTGGCTGCCATCCTAGTGGTGGACAGCAAGGCCATCTGTACTATCTACCTGCACCGCGGCAGAATCAGGTCAGGAGCTCAGAGAAGAGTAGCCCCAAACTAAAGACTCAGAAGCAAACACTTTCCTCTGACAGTCTCGTGTCCTGCCTCTCAGTCACATTCTCTCCCAAGGCTAGCGATGGAGACTCTTCTCTAAGGCAGGTTATGAAAGCCAGAGCCCTGGTTACTGAAAGCCAGCGGTAAAACTTAAAATTATCCTGTGTGAAACTGGCCATGAAGCAATCTTGGGACCCACATCGGTTGACTGTAGGTCATCAGACCCTCATTCAGAAAGGGCCCCGGCCGACACCCCGAAGGAGGACGTACAGGACCAGAGAGGCCAAGAAGAATCTAGATGAAGGGCCCTGGCCTGGTTTCCCCACTCAGTCTATTAAGCATTGGATCCATCCTCTTTGGGCATGTTTTGTTGAACTGAAGCATAACAGTGGACAATTTCCCCATATCATTGAGTCTTCCCCCTGAAAGACTCTATGTGTACATGATAAAGAACATTTGTCTGTCTTTTCTCCTATTAATCAATCTGCCAGTGATCTTTCAGCTAACTTTTAGGGGTCCAAGGGTCGGATGCTTGGTCTCTGCACATGCTATGAAGTAAGTGCTGGTAGGGCAAAGCCAAGGTTCTCCCTGTGGGTGTGGGGCCAGGGCATAGAGCTGAGAGCTAAGCTGAGCCCCCTCTCTGCATCAGCTGCCGGTAAAGAGCACAAGGGGGAGAGCTCAGAGGCCTGAGTCCTGGAAGGCTCCTGCTGTGGGGCAGATGCATGTGAGGGCAGGACCATCTGTGTGCCTTGGTTGGGGGGCAGCTTTCAGTATCCAGGTCTGACTTGGAGGAACTGTGGCACCAGGGCCACAGTGACCCACAGCAACCAGGCTCAGGACTTACCCTGCTGCTCCCAAAATGCATATTCTGATGCCCTGGAGCCTGCCTTGACACAGATCTGACTTTGTTTAGAAGCATGAAAGGAAGACAGTGCTTGTGGTATCTGAGCACCGGGAAGGACGCACCTGCTCTACAGCAATCTGTTTTTAACCTTGTTAACCTGAACTAAACTTTACAATAGAAACTAAACAGAGCCTCTTTTCTATCTGTGATTTATTAGGCCTCTTTTTTCTATCAAATTAAAACTCTGCACAAATGAAACAGTTTATCCTTATCTCATTTACAAACCCCTCCTACACAGGCAGCTCAGCGGAGAGTGGGGGCCGTGTGGGAGGCAGCAATGGCCACACAGGCAGCTCAGCGGAGAGTGGGGGGGCCGTGTGGGAGGTAGCATCGGCCACACAGGCAGCTCGTAGATTTCTTTAAATTCCCCCAATTCCACCTCTCAATCCATTTTCCTGCTATATGCACACAAAGAACAATACCACACCCCCACAACTGAATATTCCTAAATTCATTTAAAAACACTCTGTCCCCAGGACAAAGGAGAAGCCGCTGTCCTTTCCCAGCTGTGAAAGTGGGCTTTCCCCCATGAAGGAAATAGGATGTCCTGTTTTCTAGTGGCTTCCTAAGGATCTTTAAGGAAAGAACCTGGTAGAAGGAAAACGTCCCTTTTTAATCCCATTTTCCTCCTCACCCCACACTGAGCTGTTGCTATAGCAACACCCTACCTGCTACCAGGACAGTTAAGTCCCCCAGTGAAGTTAACGGAAAGCTACTTTTTCACTGTTCATTGACCAGTGGTTCCCTGGGTGTCCAAATTCTTCAATTCTGTATGACATGCTTAGTCTCGGGTTTCCTGTGGCTAAACCCTAAAATTCACTTCTAAACTCCTAACAATTGTATATATAATTCCCCCAACTTTTTCAGAACTGAACTCAGTAGAAGTGAATTTACATTTTGTCTTAGTTACGAATATCTTTTCTTCTAGTGTTGGTTTAAGTTTAGGAAAGGTCCTCAGTAGGGAAAAAATTGGGGAAAAAGTCTGTTACTCCTCTGCCGTCCCTTCTTTCCTTCCCCTCGTATGTCTTTTAAAATATGCAGATGTGTATGTAAAAAGAAAATCACACCTCAGGCCTTCACAGCCTAGGACGCCAAGGGGAAGAGTTAGCCCTGGAAACCCAATCACGGCGTCCGGCTGTTCTGCTTCTGTGGGGCATGAGCGTGGCTTCCTGGCCTTTGAGATGTTACCGTGAACCTGACTCCCTGTTCCTCATTCACACCAACACTAAATGACACGGGGACAGAGATCCTTGTGACTGTCACCTCTTTAAAAACAGAATGTTAAGCAACCCCCTTAGAGTGGAATCAATACAGCCAATCAATTCTTGGATCTGTATATCAGCCATTGTGTGGAAAAGGTTGCAATTCTTTTCAGCACCTCTTTTTGCCTGTATAAATGATCCTCACTTTTCCCCTGTATAAATGATCTTCACTTTTCCCCACACCAGGAGTGGTGATCAACATCCTTTGGTGCCCATGTAACCCTGGATTGTTGCCTTCACGCTTTGAGCTTGAATAAATACTTTTACTGAATTCTGAGCCTTTTGTTTTTTCAGGTTGACACATCTACACATACACACGCGTGTGTTTGCAGATATGTACGTGAGTAATGGAACTCTGTAATACACGGAAACTACAGGACTCCTATAACAGGCTCACGCACTCACCTCTCAGACTTAACAAGGACTGACTTTGAGGGAGGCACTTTTGCTTCAAATCTGTAGAAAGTAAAAGGGTGAAGAGATGAAGATTTCCTCATTCTGTGACCCCAGTTTCTCCCGTCTCTCGTCTCTGCCTCTCTGGAGGGAGCATCTATTTTGAGGTTCCAATATATCTTCTCCATTCAAGTCTTTGTCTTTGCATTTTTATTACACATTTACGTATTTATATATAAGATTTTTAAAAAAATCTGTTTCCTGCTTATCTGCGGGGGTTGGGAGAGGCTAGATGTTTCCAGAAATCTGGGAAATCACGAGCCCCAAGAACATGTGTTCCTCCTCCACACTTCCATTGTTTGCTGGGCAGTCCTAATCAGTCGGGCCTGAGTTAACCTTCCCAATGAGTGGTATTACTATTTTAAAATAAAAGCGTTCAAGGTAGACGACGACCCGGGCACCCCGGCAACACAGGGCCTAGTGTTTTCTCCCTAACGTCACATTGAGAAGGTGGTGGGTCTGAGATATTGTCTGCTCAAAATAAAGTGATAAGGAGTCAATATCGAGAAGACAGTTGTCACCTGGGGTAAACAGCTTACTCACGAGCATTAGGAATGAGACCGTCAGGGCTCAGGTAAGAACATTATCTTGGATGAATGGTTTGCGGTTATCGATCTGAACCAACCTGACAGAAAAGCTCTATGTATTATTGCTGCAATTACTTGATTTATACTGCAATTTATAAATTGTATGCTCAATCCATTCTGCCAATACCAAAAAGCAAAGCTCTAGATCTAAACCCTGACATTTGGGTTTTGTCTGATGTTAGTATGTCCTCTGAGCACAAAGGACTGCCAAACTGGGTCACTTCCCTGCAACAACAAAACACAGGAACCAGGGAAAGAAACAAAACACACACAGAGAAACCCAAAGCTTTCAAGGTCTCCCAAAATAAAGTAGGAAGAGGGGTTTTCCATCTGCCCTTATACATACATATCCTACTACTGCACATCCGGGCCCCCGGGAAGGGGGATGTAACCGAGGGGAGCTAACTCAGAGGAAACGCAGGCTGGGTCTCAGAAATGTCTGTGAGTGTCTGATGAAGACTCTTCTCCTCGTGTTCATGTTCTGCAGAAATCTGAGCCAAGCAACAAGTACACATGGTGAGGAGACGTAACCAAGAAAATCGTCTGGGAGCCACCGAGCCATCAACGGAGAAATCAGAACCAACAGCTGGGATCGTCCCACGGAGATGGCAGGTGGGACACTGAAGGAGAGACAGCACAGTACTGGTTGGACTTCTATAACCAGTGGTGCTTTACAGTTTATAAAGACATTTACTGCTATTATTTCATCCTAACCGGGCAGGTGAGGGAATTGGAGAGGAGGTACAGGGATGAAGATGCCGGGGACTGGGGCATTTGGTTCCTCCATTAAGATGCCCTGTCATCCCCAACCCCCGTGTCCCCCAGGACGGTTAGTTGGTATGGGCCAAGGGCTCCCTCCTCTGCACCAGCTCAAGACTCATCCTGCCTCAGGCTACCTTGTTGCTTCTTATCAGGAGATCGGGGTGCGGGGACTGCGTCAGTTACCACCACCCCCAAACACACATCCTCTGTGCTCCCCAAGAGCGGCCAAGGACACACAAATGCACTGTCCACTCCATGGGCTGAAGAAGATCTTGCTGTTTGTGTCCACTGTGCCTTTCAGAGTCCCTCCCAAGGTCAGAGAGAGGAGTGAGGGTGGGAAGGGGCAGGGCCAAAGGAGGGCGTACCCTGCATGAACCACAGGCCACGGAGGCTGCCACGCTTTAGAGCAGTGGTTCTCAACCTTCCTAATGCTGTGGCCCTTTAATACAGTTCCTGTGGGTTGCGACTCACAGGTTGAGAACCACTGCTTTAGAGGTCATCAGTCTGACCTCCAATTCACACGGGACCCCTGCTATAGGGTCCTGGCGAGATATCATCCCAAGGCCTCCCTCACTCAACCAGAAGTTCACTGCTCAGACATTACACAGCCCATGTGTGAGGCTACATCTGCGACGAGAACTCCCTGCCAGCTGTCTCTGATGGGCCACAGTACACTGTCTCTCCCTCGCCCCGGGGCATGAGACGGAGCTGTCTGCACTGGTGTTTCCAAAGCCCAGTCATTTTCTTGCCTTCTCCATATCTTTCAGCTTACCCATAATACCACCTGCACTGTGGTTTTCTTAGTATATTCTCTATTTAATTAAAATTATTAAAGAAACATACCACTAATGTAAATAGGCCCTATCCTATCACTTGCTGCACATACAAGGTAACTGTAAAAATAAATGATAAAAATAAAATGGGAACATAACATTAGTGTCAGTGGCAGAGCCCAGGGCTTGCTTCCTGCTGTCAAAGCAGCAGGTGGGCGGTAGCAGAGACACTGAGCACAGGGAGAGAATTGGGGGCACAGCTGCTACATGATGTGTCTTCAGGTTATTCCCCTTGGGTCTTGGCATTGCAGAAAACCATCCCGACACTTCCCAAGGCTGGTCTCTGACTGCAGGAGATAAACCATTAAAAAGAGAGACCCTGTACTCTAGGAGGCCAAGGCAGGTGGAACACCTGAGCTCAGAAGTTTAAGACCAGCCTGAGCAAAGAGAGACCCTATCTCCACTAAAAACAGAAAAACAAGCTAGGTGTGTGGTGGGTGCCTGTGATCCCAGCTACTCCAGAGGCTGAGGCAAGAGGATCACTTGAGCCCAGGAGTTTGAGGTTGCTGGGACACCACGGCACTCAAGTCTAGGCGACTAAGTGAGACTCTGTCTCAAAAAATAAATAAATAAAAAAAAGGACAATCCCTTGTACCTCACTTTTGCCTCATGCTCACCCAGTGGTGTCTGTGAGAAGGCCTCCTTCAAGAAGTCTGAGCTTCACGTCCCCTCTGTCAGCTGCCTCCTGATTCTGCTCCCAACTCCTAAATATAAAGTTCCAGCTACGGCCTAATTAGCGTAGACAGAGAACAGGGGAGCCTTCCTTGTGCCTGTCACTGTAGTTAGGTCAGTAGACTCAAGACAGCCTCAGGGCACTACCTGCTCACGGCTGCCCCCAGACCCCCAAAGGAGCCAACTGCCCACAGCCTCTGCTCCCAGAGGAACCCACCTGGCCCCAAAGCTGAGGGGTCACCCATCCTTAAATGGCCAGAGTGACCAGTCTCTGGAATATGAGCAAGATAATCCAAGAGACTGTGGCAGTTATGGACAATGTACATAGATATTGGGGGGCATGACGGGTCATATGAAAGCCTGGGTGGGCAGGAAGCCGCAGACAGAGGGACACTAGGCAGTGACATTTAGAGCATTAGGGGACCGTGCTGGTCTTGTCAGAGATCTTGACTAGTCTACATGGAGTCCTCGAAATAATTTTCTTAATTATGAGGAAAACTGGTGCCACCTTAAAATATTTTAGACTGTGTTCGTAAACCTAATATATTCTTAAAGTACTTCCAATGTCAGATTTACAAATTACACTTTTTTTTTGTGGACTGAACTCTCATGAAAAAGTCAAAATTATAAATACAGCGAAACTTCAATTCTCTTCAAGCCTTCAATATTGTTACAAAATTTGTTAAAATTCAATTTTATACCCCTAGTCTTAGTTAATTACTCTATGAAGTGTTTCAACCTAAGTCAGAGGCTGATCTGTTTCCTTAATTATCCACATTCCTTTAAATATTAAAAGTTCATAAAATTCCAGAGATACACAAATTCCCTAACACAAAAATATTGATTCTTTTTAATATCCTTTTAAACATTTCTCTACTTAATTATAAATTTTTCCAAGGGTGAAAGATGATTAGCTACTAAGGAAACTCTTGTGTCAACTGCAGAATTATTTCAGGTTATTTTCCTCTGTTTGTAATGCAACCTTCTTGGGGTTGCTCTATAAGCAGAATGTTTAGCTGGGGTGCTGACCAGATTCTTCGTGGTGACCTCTGTGGCATACACTGGACCTTACTTACAGTTGCCATGGTGATGATTCCATAACTAAAAAGAGAGGACGTGGAACCTTTGATTTTATTGTTATTATTATTATTTTTTTAGACAGAGTCTTACTGTCATGCTTGGTAGAATGCCATGGAGTCATAGATCACAGTAGCCTCAAACTCTCAGGCTCAAGTGATCCTCTTACCTCAGCCTCCCAAATAGCTGGGAGTATAGGTGCCCACCATGATACCCATCCATTTTTTAGAGACAGGTGTGAGCCACCATACCAAGCTGAGCCCTTAACTTTTACAGATCCAAGTTTTACAGGTACACAGTTGACCACCTCCCTACATTGACCACCTCCTTCAGTTGACCTAATTGTCATAGACTGGACATGTCCCACATGTACGTATCAGTATAGTTGGCCCAGGTCCTTACATTGACCACCTCCATATGCTGAATAGCTTGTTGCAGTTCCTTGGGTGGTCAACTTACAGAGGTCCTACTGTAATAGCCCCCCCCCAAATCACTTGACTGAATTTTGGATTATCATGCTCTTAAGATGGAAATGTATTTCTGAACTCAATAAAATCTCATACTCTGCCATTGTTTACATGGGATCACATACATTTTTCAGATGTTAAAATGTATCTAATAAAAATTTTTTATTGCTGCCAGGCATGGTGACTCATGCCTGTAATCCTAGCACTTTGGGAGGCTGAGGCAGGGGATTGCTTGACCTCAGGAGTTTGAGATCAGCTGAGCAAGAGCAAGATGCTGTCTCTAAAAATAGCTGAGTGTTGTGATGACCTGTAGTCTCAGCTTCTTGGAAGGCTGAGGCAAGAGGATTGCTTGAGCCCAAGAGTTTGAGGTTGCTGTGAGCTATGACCCCACAGCACTCTACCAAGGGTGACCAAGTGATAGTCTGTCTCAAAAAAAATTTTTTTATTGCTATAAATAGTTGCATCTAGTTTTGGTATACCTATGATCTTGTGATGCCTGTATACAACATGTAATCAGGGTAATTGAGATTTCCAGCAACTCAAACATTTATCTTCCCTTTGTGTTGTGAACATTACAATTCCTCACTACTCCCTCTAATTAAATTTTCAGTATCTCTCATGGTTTTGTTTGATGATTCAGTTACGAATTCTAAAGTTATTCAAGTCACATAATATGTTTGATGAAAGTTTAAAAAAATAGAATGTCCAGTCCCTGATGGTCAATGAAGGCTTGAGCTCTGCCCCAGCAGCCAGTCCTGGTTAGGAGGCAGACAGACTTGGGCTTGGAATCTCGACCCACTTACTTCCTATCCTTAACCTGACCCCAAGCTGTGTGTGTGTACGTTGTATGTGTTGTGTTATCAAATACTGCTCTGACTCTTCCCAGGCTCCATTAAAGTGGGTAGATAGGGTGGTGCTGGTTCTACAAATCAACTTGGCTAATCAACAGTGCTGATTACTCAACCAACCACTACTTGAGGAGTTGCTGCGAGGCGTGTCTGTTGCATTACCCAAATAATCCACGTGGCCTCATCCATTCAGCTGAAAAGCTTTCACTGAGGCTTCCCAGAGGAAGAGGAGGATCTGTCTCAAGACCACAACATCAGCTTCTGCTCACCCACAACTTTCTGGCCCTCCCTGTGAATTCTCACACGCCAGCGTTCACACTCACCAGAACCAGTTGTTGAAATAAAGAAAATCCTAATACACAATGACATCTCCCTCTTTCCTCCTGCCCTCCTTCCCTCCCCTCCTGGTTTCCCTTCTTCCTTTCTCCCCACAAACTCAAAAGAGCAAACTTGATGATCATCCTCTCTGGGAACACTAGTAGTTAATACACACTGTAAGAGTAGTGAAAATCAGTAACCGGTGGACGGTTGAATGATCCTTCAGAGAGGAAGATTAATATCTGATTTTCTATTGAATGAAATGAAGCACTAGAAGAGTATTGCTCTTATTCAGTGCAGTACACACTAGAAGTGTTGACGGGGGTCTGCAGTGCACATTCCGATGCCAACAAATACGGATGTTAAGAAACCGGCTTGGTAAGCACAGACCACACGCAGCTTCTTTGTGTTTCTTCTCGAGGACATGGAAAGAAACCTAGAAGTAACAACTGACGAAAATGTTGCTGGTGGTTTCCCAGCACCTTGCCCTGTCCTTGGGGATCTCAGAAAGTCAGCACGGGCCCTAGAAGCCAAGGCTGCAGGAGGACTGTGGGTACACAGCCCGTTCCCACATCGTCCTGGCTCCTGCAAAAGAAGAAAGACCCAAGACTTGTGTCACTCAGTTCCTGTGTAATTTTCCATACTCTGAAGTTCTTGGTGCCAGGGCGGCTTTGGGAAACCCTTTGCTGTTTAAGAAATCCTTTTCAAGTCCTTCAAGACCTAGGCAGGGGTAGCAGCTGGTGCCTCATAGTCTTGAGTCCACCTGCGGGGCTCTAGGTGTGCTTTTTCTTGTCCTTAGCTGAACAATAGCAATAGCTGCAGAAGTTTCCTGAGCAGATTTCTGATTCTAGTACCTGAAGTGCCTGAGTTTACGTTAGGTGAACTCAGCACCAGCATTACAGTTACACTGAAGTTTAGGGTGTGGGGGTCAGAAGGTACCTGAGCAGGCAGGCAAAATCTAGAGTCAACAGTACGCGCCTGAAACTCTAGTAGCTCAGCTCCTTTCTGGAGGTCTGCTGCCCGTCACCTGGATTTCCGAGTGATTTCCTTGGTCCATAACTTCATTGAGGTCTCTGCTGACATCTCACTAGTGAGACCATTTTGCATGTCAAAATAACACCATTCTTCCCCTCCCCTAGTTACCAATTCGCTGTACTTTCTTTCCCAGCTGTATTTCTCTTCATAACTCAGGTTCCTACAGACATTGTATTGCACATAGATTTGTTCGTTTATGTCCCTCTGATTAGAACATAGACTTCTTAAGTCTTGGGCTTGTCAGTGTGGTCTGGTTTGCTGTGCTGTGTTCTAAATGCCCAGCCTGCAGCAGACGTGTGGTGAGGGCTTGCTATTTACATCCGTCCACTCAGTGCCACCTAGTGAGTAGAAAAATTTCAAATAAAAACATCCCAATAAAAAAAAAAAAAAACAACCCAACCCAATCATTCCTTTTTTCTAAACCTGGCAGGTAGGCACTCTCCTGGCTGAGGAAGTCGCATCAGGGCCCTGGTCTCATGGGAGTTATAGAAATGTTAGGTGAACAGAAATAAATAAATACACATGTGCTTCAATTCATATCAACATTACACAGAGAAACAAGGACAAATTTTCTAACTTGGCCATGTGGGCCTATGATTTCTTCCATTTCAAAATTAATATTCAAAAAAATGTTCTTCTAAGAGTAATGTTAGGCTCTAAGGCAGCGGTTCTCAACCTGTGGGTTGCGACCCACAGGAACTGTATTAAAGGCTCGCGGCATTAGGAAGGTTGAGAACCACTGCTCTAAGGGAAGTGATGTAAAGGAATGGCTTCTCCATTCCCTAATGTCACCAGCTTGAATACTGCCCAAGAATCCATAGTACTAAGGGAAAGACACGATATTGCCCCCAAAGAAAGGCTGCTCTTGGGGGGCAAGACTGCTGACCTGGACCTGCGTTGTGCGATCAGAGTGAAAGGCTCCAGGGAATGTGCACGTGGCCCCTTCCTCTTCCTCTTCCACCACGTGGCTGAAGGGCTCAGGGGCTGCCCAGGAGGAGAGCTGCTCTCATTGCTCAGCCAATCTTTCCTCTTAGGCAAACTCTGAGGTATTGTGGGGGCTGGAGGAGTCCTGGAAAGGACCATGAGCCAAACCCTTGCCCTCCCGGCCTTTGCCAAGAACAGTGATAAGACATGATTGCTGAATGTATGGACACAAGTGTGGGTGTGGACAGCCAGACGGATGGATGGGCAGGTGGATGGAGGAATTAACAAGAGCTCTGGGATCTGAGGGCTGATGATGTCACAGAAAATTTCTAGAAGGGCAGACAGCAAGATAAAGAAATATGAAAATCTGCTGGTAGGTGAAAATTGTCTCTAGAGGAGAGACAGGTGCTAAAAACAGAGGTCCTGGAAATCCCCACTTTATGGGTGATAAGAAGGCCAACATTTTGCACATAACCATATACCCAAGTTTACAAAAAGGTGCTCTTCTATTGCCATTTCTTTGTTGCTTTGTGGAGAGAGGGCACATAACCAAAAGGCCCGAAAAAACTGTGCTTTGGTGTTTCAAGGGTTATGGGCTCCTGTGTGCACATCTGAGCTAGGAGATGGAACACGATGTCCTTCTGAATGATGTGGGCTGCTCAAAACTCTTAAAGAAAAACGGAATCCCGCTGTTTGTTATAGGAACACTTACAAGAAGGAAAAGAGAAATACAGATTTCCATACATTCAGATCCCCACTGCTAGCAAAAACTGGGCGGCCCCCTTTAAGAAAGGCTTTGGGTTTGACAGAACATAAATAAACCTCGGAGCAGCTGCCTCTCCATCTGAAGGTCTGCTATCTCCTCTGCCACTCACAGAGTTTAGAAGCGTGTTGTCATTCTTTAATCATGATCATTATTGGAGAATATGATTGAAATTTTAATTATTAAGTAGAGGGAATGTTAAAGCACTTTCATCCAGTGTCTGGTGTGCCTGGTGTGATGGGTCATCAGCACGCTGATGGGAACCTGGAAGCTGTTATCACAGCGTGGCCCGCCGCGTGCAGCCCGCGCTCTGCCGGCCTCCCGCGGCTGGCTGTCTCCTAAAATGTCTGCACGCTGTTTACTGCAGAGCCAGTGTTTGGACCAAATGCTCAGTAATGGGAAAACATCAATTATTCCTTCCTATGTTTAAATGAAGTATGATTACCCTTGATTTAATAGCAAAGGAGCATTTCCAAGGCACAAAAACATTGCAGCCATTAAGCACAAAGGTTATGTTTAAAATGTACGTTTGCTTTCCTCTTCTGCAGAGCAACGGGCACTCAGTTTATTAGCTTTGTGCTCACAGTGACAGGGACTCCACGTCTGCTGGGTTCTGCACTACCTGCCACGCGTTACATTGTGGGGAGCCGAGCTGGTCGGAAAAGAAATACTCACTTTGCCAGAAATTTGTAAATTTTTAGGTAAGTGAGGAACATACGGTCACCATGACTCACGGGGACCTGGGTCTCAACCTTGCCATCGCCAAAAGCCACGGTAGTGGGCATTCTTTTTTCTTTTTAAGATAAATATCCTTATTTGAATAGCCTCAACCCCCTTCATCTTATCTGGAGAAAGAACAGGAATAACAGCAATGACAACCGCAGCCAGGAGGCTCGGCTGAGCCGGCTCAGTGCCTCCTGCAGTCCAGGGTCCATTAGTGGCCTGGTGGCCAAGGAAAGCTACTTTCAGATGTGATGCATCTGCTCCAGCCTTTGGTGATCACCACACTTCGGGAAGGATTTGTACTGCAGGTTAATTGCTCTGGAAACCCGATCACACTTGACAGCAGGTGTGTTTGTGGAACTCTCTTCCTGCCAGTTGCAACCTACGGGGAATGCTGTGTTCTCTTTTAACATTGAGGACATTCTCAGATATGGACTTGAGGTGACTATGAATTCCAGAATATGGTGTAAATTAAATGATCCTTTTGGCTCTAATTTTCTTTTGAGAAAGTCCAGGGTGTGAGCTCGCTGGAATGAATCAGAGGTGTGTTTACAAAAGAAGCCAGCATTGCTCAGCAGGGAGCTGGTTCTAAGCAGAGTGTGAGAGGCATGATGCCTTCTGAATCCCTGGATCTGCTTACAGGAATGCCTGGAACTTCGTCCTGCAGGGCACCAGGGCCTTCCTTACACCCCAGCTTCTTAGAGCCCCCCTGCTCTCTACCCTATGACTCCCACACAGGGGTCCGACCTTTTTTCTTCTCTACCACACATTAGAAGAAGCATTGTCTTGGGCCACACAGTGATACACAAACACTTATGAAAGCTGACAAATAAAAAAAAAAAAGGTCTGTGCATAATTTTTGTAGTATCTGCCATCACAGAGAGGCAAAGAAGCCCCACGTAGTCTGCCTGTGGGTCACTGGCTGGACACCCCCGGCAGAGGCTTCCACTGACATGTAGATTTCTCCAGGTTACAGAGGTTTGGTTATTCAGTTTTCTCTTTGTTTCCTTCTTCATAATTCTTTTTTTTTTTTTTATTAAATGATAGCTGTATACATTAATGCAAACATGGGGTACAGTGTAGTGTTTTCACATCCCCTTCTTCATAATTCAAAAGGTTTCAATGACTTGCCCCCTAACAGGAGATTTGAGGCCTAGCCACGGGACAGCAGAAACTATTACATTAAAGTAGTACATTATTCTCCTTAGACACCACAATGGCTGCTGGCTTTTTGTGAAGGACATACTATTTGCCAGATAATATATCCCTCTTTCCTTCAGTCCAACCATCGATCCGCCCAATCTTTCAACTTGGATTGTGTATCCATAGGACATAGCGGGCACGATGCAGGAACAGCGGGAACAAATGTGAGTAGTAATTGATCTCACCCTTGAGAAGTTCTCTGCGTAGAGCGGAGGACAGATTGGAAAGTAACATAACTGAAGTATGTAATTCAGCTGTGATCTGGGCTACAGGGGCTGCAATGAAAGGATTATCTGCCTGTGGGTGAGGAGGGCTTGGGGGGCACTGCATGTTCACAGAGATGCCTTTGACCGAGAGCTTGAAAGCAGATGAGAAACTGTTTGGGAATAACGGGCAGAGGAGACACGTGGCTCCCTCTGCTGCTCTCAGGTCCAGAGACATCGAACTCCAATAAAGGTTCCACCTGCATTATCAGGTTTCCAGGAAACAGAACTGGGGGTCAAACCTGTCTTCATAGAAGGAGGCTCAGAGGAGGAGCAGTATCCCCAGAGGTCTGGAACTCTGAAAAGGACACAGTGAATTCCAGAGCCAACATGGTTACATGCGAGTTAAGCACCAGGCGTCCCTGGAGATGAGAGGGATGGCCAAGAAGAGGAGAGTTGGAAGATGAGGCCGGAGGGGCGCAGAGTCCCCAAAATAGAGCATATCAAGGAGCTGAGATTTATTGATTTATTTGTATTCCAAAATAGTAAGGGGTACACTTGTTTTTGTTACTTGGATATCTTTTATAATGCTTAAATTGGGAGCTGATATTTTTTGGCCTTTGGGGATTTGTGGAGTGGGGCTGGCCACGAGCTTGTGTGCATCGTGTTGGAGTAAAGGAGGGATTCCTGGGGAAGCACACTGGAGGCAGGAGGAGAGGAGTCTGCTACAGCAGCTGAGGCGAAGGATCCCGGGGGACCCTGAACTAGAAGGAAAGAGGAGCTGGAGTTAATCAGTGATTAGCTGGCCATCGCGGGTGAGAGTCTGGACTCTGTCCCTGGATGACCACGAGTGCCGCTCACTGCCAACTCAGAGGGCAGAGCAGTCAGAACCACAGAAAAGAGTGAGATGGGGAAGGAGGACTCAGAGGAGACTGAGGGCCCAGGATCGTCCCCTTGGAAATGCCAGCAGCTAAGCCTTCCTTCCTCTCTGCATCCACTCCGGCATCTAACTGAGGAGTACACGTGCATGAAGGAAGTAAAACTCAGTGGAAATCCAGCAGCGGGCAGGTGGGTGGAGAGGACGGGGGAAAAGCCCCTCACAGTGAATACTATAGAGACGGGCACACCTGTCACCATGACTCCAGCGTTATCAAAATGATGCATGCAACCAGAACATTTGTACCCCTGTAGTACTTTGAAGTAAGGAAAAAAGAAAATGCCAGCAGTGAAAAGGCAGGCAGAAGACGAGCTCGTGGTGCACACAGCAAAGTATGTGATGGGGAGAGGCTGGACAGGCAGATGGGTGGGACATCCCAGAAGCCAGCAGATGTGAAGAGGCCAGCAATGGGGAGCGGGCACTCACCACAAGGACCCGACCACACCCAGTTTGTCTCGTCCTTTGCATCTGTGCACAAGACTAGCATCTATAGACTGTCACCTGTATAATCAAAGTCTAGTCCATCTAGAGAGATCAGCCCGAAAGTGAGCCTGAAATCATTCATATTTCATAACTTTATCTAGACAACATCTTTTTAATCCTAATCATAATGTCTAGAGAAGACTTGAATTTCTAGCTACCTCTGGTTTATAAGCTGGCATTTTTCTGTCCAAATACCACAGGGGAAGTTCTTTTAGGATGTGATTTGGTATTCAGTTAGTATCACGGCACCTGCTCTCCCATCACCTAGAAGCTAATGACTATCTAAATTAGTTCTATGGCCCAAAGCAACGATGAGGTGGTGGGTATGTCTGACCAGTCATTAGAGGGTGTCTTTCTGGGAAAATATTCTCTCAAGTGAAATGACGCCATGATATTCCGTCCACAGCATAGCTAACCCTTATTAAAAGGTCTACTTTGAATGTCTCCCCAGGGTAATCTTATAAAAAAAAGTATCAAAATTTAATATGTTGTTAACAGAGGTTGACTTGATGAAAAATAAGCTGAATTAGTCAAGAATCGCTGCTGAAACATTCTGCAGCTGGAAAATATTACTCCGATTCATTAGAAAGTGGTAATAATACACAACACACACAGAATGCTTTGCACCCGAACCTGGCACACTTTAAATAATCTGTGATTTTAGTTCAAAACTGGCTTCACGGCTTTTGTACAGAAAGATCATACCTCGAGGCCTATAACATTTTCTATTTCTTCAGGATGTCTTTGCTCAATTTGTTTGCTAGGCAGAGTGCTTATTATAAATAAGGCTCTGTGTCAGGCTGTGGGTGATACAAAGGTGTCAGAAGGTTCCTGTGTAGATCATAATATACTAGAAACACCAGGAAAGGTGGAGAGATAAATACAGAAGTGCTATAGAGAAAATACTGCCCAGTGAGAATACGGGTAACTGAACAGTGCAGGGTTCTAAGGTCATATGAACACATGAGTGCTGGAACGGTCAGAGATATTACTGGAGAGGGTGGCATGGTCGGCCAGAGACACCCACCTTCAGTACAGCTCTGGAAGGTGACTGCCGGGTCAGTGCCACCTTCAGCCAGTGCTTCTCCTACAAGGATGCCAAAACCTTCTCAGTTTTCAGAATTAATATCATTCGGCCTACTTTTCTTAATCTGCCTAATCTGCTATAGAATCGTGTTTCTTAGAGGCCAACTGTGTCCAAGAAGATACTGGAAATCCTAACTAAAACATTTAATCCTGCCTCTCCTTGATGTTGGACAGGACAAGTTTGAAATCTGGCAGTACTTTCTAAGGGTGCCAACTACGAAGGTTGAAGGGGTCTCTGAAGTGACACTGTACCCACTGGATATGTTCTTTGAGCATTTTGATATCCAGATATGAAATATTCAATTTCTTGGTCCCTATGTACTGAAACTTTACAGTAAAAGGCAAATATTGGATTCAGCATGAATCAGGAATTCAGCATAATGTAAGCCTGAAAGACTTTGTAGACATTCAGCCCCAGCTAAAGCAATCTATTATTGGAATATACCATAAAGACAGAGACCAGTGTCCTGGGGGGCCACCATGGGAGGAGAATCCTAACCTAGTGATTACTTTCACTAATATTTCCATCTATACTTGGAAGCACCCAATCCAAGTCCCGTAATTATCCACAATATTATAGCATTCAGTCGCATTTAAGATGCCACATTCCATGGAGCTAGGAGGGTGGATGTCAATATATCAAGACTTCCTAGTTAAACTGTTGAGTCAGGAATTACATTTAAGATGCCGCATTCCATGGAGCTAGGAGGGTGGATGTCGATATATCGAGACTTCCTAGATATACTGTTGACTCAGGAATTGGTTTGGCAAAATGAATGGTGTTGGCAAATTCCCATGTAAAGCCCCATTTCATTCTTGGAATTGCAGAAATTGTTTAAAAATGAAAACTTCTTTGAGGTATAATTTACATAACATTTTGATTGTATACTCTGATAATTTTTGACAGGTGCATACACCAGTATGTGCACCTCTACCGTGAGAATATACTGCATAACTTCCAGTGCCCACAGAAGGTTGAGAAAGTGTCCTTTTGCTGTCAACACCACCCTGTGCCCAGCCCAGCCTAAGGAAATCACCCAATGATTTTCTTTCCGCTTTTCTTACTTCCTATGAAATCTTGAATCACACAGGACGTGTTCTTTGGTGTCTGACTTCTTTGTCTCAGTACAAATTTTGTAATCCTTTATTGTTATGTGAGTCAGTAGTTCATTTTTTAGTGTTGATCAGTAATCTATTATTTGAATACACTACAATTTGGTTATCAATTCACCTCTTGATGAACATTTGAATTCTTTACCTATTCTGAACGAAGGTGCTCTGAACATTCCTGTACAGTCTTTGTGTGGACGATATTCCTGTCTAAGCTCTTCTTAGTAAATATTAAAAACTATGTACTGAGATTCCTGGCAAGCGAATATTTATGTATATGAGAAACCGCTGCGTTGCGTCCAAACTGGTTGTATCATTTTACATTCTGAGCAGTAACGGGGGAGGGAAGTCGCTTCATCCTCATGGACATTTGAGACGGTCAGTAGCCGTCTCCGTGAAGGTGCACGTGGTGTATCACTGTGGTTCTAACGTGCGTTTCCTTGATAACTGCTGATGTGGAGCATCTTTTCATGGCTTTGTTTGTGTATCTTTTTTTTTTTTGCACGTTTTTATTATTCAAATGCGAGATAAAATTATCCAGTGAAACGTGGAAGTTCCTCCCTCTTGGCTTGCTCACCTGTCCTCTTCCAGGTCACAGGCTCCCCTTTGCTTAACTAGGTTGACCCACAGCAGAGGCATAAGCTCTATACCAGCGGTTCTCAACCTGTGGGTCTCGACCCCTTTGGACTGTATTAAAGGTTCATGGCATTTGGAAGGTTGAGAACCACTGCTCTACGTGGAGGTGACAGCTGCTTCTGCAGAGCTCAGGTCCTTGCTGTTAACAAAACTGGAGGAGACGGTCCCTGCCGGTCAAGCTGGAGAGGTGACATGTTCTGACCTCTTAGAAAGCCCTTCAGATCACTGACTCTGGCACCTGGGAGTGTGTACGGGTGCAGTGACAGAGCCCACAGTAGAGCAGGTCAGTGCTCATTCCCGTCACAGGACCGACTTGATGGCGCCTGCTTCAGGCTGTGATGCCTCGGCTCTGCCGGTCCCCACAGGAGTGTTTTTTACCCTTGGAGGGCGACATGCTACTGGCTTGCTGCTCTTGGTGACATGGTTTCTTAACACGGGGATTATTTTTTAATCATCTTGCAGATGGTCTACATTGTGTCCAGTCTCACTCCCTTCCTCCCTCCCTCCAGGTCTGGGCTTGATTTGGGGTCCTTCAACCTGAAGAACTTATAGTATTTCTGGTGCTGTGAGGCTTCTGGAGATGGACTCAATCAGCTTTCATCTGTTTGACAATGTGTTTTTTTTTTTTTTGTCTGTTAGATACAGAATTTTGGTATATGATTTTTTCTTTCAATACTTTGAAAATATCCTTCCTTTGTTTTCTGGGTCCCGTTGTTTTTGGTAGAGAAGGCAGCCCTCATTCTTATCACTATTCAGTGTACATTTTCCTCTGGCAGCGTTTAAGATTATCTCTTTATCTTTGGTTTCCAGCATTTTGACTGTAACTTGTTGGTGTTTCGTTTTCCTTGTATGATTCCTGCTGAAGATTCACAGTGCTACGTGGGCCTTTGGTTTGATGTCTTTCATGAACTTCGGCAAATTTTCCACTATTATCTTCTTTAATATTTCTAATATTACTTTCCTTTCTTGTATTCTGATGACACA
The DNA here is from genome assembly GCA_963574575.1 of Galagoides demidoff. NCBI lineage: Eukaryota > Metazoa > Chordata > Mammalia > Primates > Galagidae > Galagoides > Galagoides demidoff. The sequence goes on from CAUYQV010046159.1 coordinate 96,464, forward strand.
TGTGTTGATGGTCCACAGAGCTTGGAAGCTCTATTTCTTACTTTTTATCACTTTGTGTTTCCTTTTCACCTAACTTTATTGAGGCATAATCGACAACAATCTTCCTAAGGCACACAACATACAGATTAATATCCACATGCATTGTGTAATGATTACCACAATCAAAATAATCATCACATCCACCAGCACCACACATGGTTAGTTTTGTGTGTGTGTGGTGAGGACATTCACTGTCTACTCTTAGCAAATCAAATAAACAGTACGATACTGTCAACCACCGTCACCAGGCTGCCCATCAGATCTGCACGTGTCTCTGTCTGAATGGTTCATCTGGACCCGTCTTTGAGATCACTGCTGCCTCCCTCTGCTATTCAATCTTCTCTTGGCCTGTGGAATAATTTAGTCAATTCAGATGACACATTCTTTTCTAGAAAAGTCTTGTTACTTTGAGTAATTTTGTTCATTTAGGTTTCTTTTTGATCCCAGCTCTTTGACAGATTAAAAAAAATCCCTGAAAATATGTTGGCTGTTTGGCTTATAGTTTTTGTTATGGTAGGAGCCTAAAACAACAGCTTGATGTTTTCTTCTTCAGTTTGCTAGCTCCCATTTTTGTATTCCTCCACTCTGATCTGTTTAGGCAGAAGCTTTAAACACTTTGCTTCCTCGACTAACTCAGACGCTGTAGACAGTAGGGTTTTAAGCTTGCACGTTAAAATATGAGCAAATACATCTCTGGGATTTGCCATCCTTTCTGGTGAGAAATACCATCCAGGGGAGATGAGGCTGAGCCTTAAAGAAATATGCAGCCAACCGCCAGAGCAAACCCCAGATACACAGGTGCACAGCCGAGGACCAGCTTTCTGATAATGACTAGCAGATGTAATCAATACCATCAAGCATCGTGCAGAAGGGCAGCAGGGCTCAGGGTCCTCTTGACCGTGAATTCCTGCCCTATCAGAATCCTCCTGTATCAGCCAACTTCTCTCTGAAAAGCGTCCTCCACCCCAGACCCTGTGTGTGTTTGCCACTGATTTCATTTTTCTTCTCATTGTTGCCTCTGGATGAAGAAGCCACTGTCATTACCGCTCCTCAGTGCCCTGCTGCTGGGGGAGCCATTTGTGCTAATGAATAGCTGTCTTTTCCAATGTACTGGGAAGGCAGCATTTGGAGAGAGACTTCTTCCATCTATGCCCTTCTGTCTGAACTAAAATTCATTTTTTCACTCATCAATAAATATTACTGAGGTGCCTGGCACTGTGCTGGGAATTTCATACTGACATATAATATGGACAAGCTTCCAGCCATCTGAGGCAAATAAACTATTCAGTTTTGATAGGTCCAACACACATTTCCCATGTGGCCTCCTGTGTTGGATGGATTAGAGTAGAAAGAGTAGACGGGCGTCTCCCGAGCTCACTGTCCAGTGGGATGAGCGGCACACGTCTCAGCACAATGCTGTGATTTCCTGCAATAGACAGACACGCAGACTGCTGGGGCAGCGCTGAGCCCCAGTGCTGAGGGCGGGGGCAGCTTTCTAGAGCTGCTGAGTTTGGAGGGATGTGTAGAAGCCAGCCGGCGGTGACGAGACTGCAGCGCCTGCCCAGTGCCATGCTCTGTGCCCCACCTGGTGCCACGCTCTGTGCCCCGCCCAGTGCCACGCTCTGTGCCCCGCCTGGTGCCGTGCTCTGTGACCCGCCCGGTGCCGTGCTCTGTGCCCCGCCCGGTGTCGTGCTCTGTGCCCTGCCCAGTGCCACGCTCTGTGCCCCACCTGGTGCCATGCTCTGTGCCCCGCCTGGTGCCATGCTCTGTGCCCCGCCCGGTGCCGTGCTCTGTGCCCTGCCCGGTGCCACGCTCTGTGCCCCACGGAGGCTGCTTTCTCCAGCCTCACTGCACTGGGATTGTCAGCGAGCTCTGAGCGCAGGGTTTTTCTGGGGATTCTAGGAAGCCACAGGCTGAGAAACAAGTCTCGGGGTGATGGGATTTTGTTTTCTTTTACTCACAGATACATACTTACATAAGCAGTTTTATAATCCTAAAATATTTGCTTATGAAGTCAAACATACAAACTTTCTTTGGTAAGTGCCTAGCACAATGTCAACATTAGAACAGACATTGTAAGGATGCAGAACAAACCAAACTAAAACAACAAACCTCCAATACACGGGTCATCAACTACTTGAAAATAGATCTTGATAGAATGATGAACTAATTTTTAGTGATCTTGAACTAGAAAGTATATTGGAGACAGAATCGGGATTCAAAAACATTCCCCCGTCTGAAATCACGGGCTAAGCTGACTAGATTAACAGAGCAAACTTCTATAAAAACAGTTCAAACCCCAACACTAGGATATGTAGCAGCTATATTGGCTTTGGGACCTACAGTTTAATGACAGCATGTGTAATAAAGAGAATTAAGTGGATAATTAATATGGACACAAAGTAAAATATCTTAAGTAACATTAACATAAAAACATAAAATGAAGGAATGCACAGCCTTCTTCTGCTGTGTGGGGGCAGGGCCTCCCTTGGATTCTGTTTAATTTTAATACTAACTTTGGGAGACATTGAAAAATACTGAAGCCGTATGGAATTTCCCTCTCACGTGAGAAATTTCTGAAAGCCCTAATCTAGTTCGGTTAGCTCATTAAGAAGAAAGGACAAATGTGTTTTTGGATGAGTTGGCAGTGTTCTTCAGACATGAGCGGGTGTCATGAAGAAGTCCTCCATAGTAGGATGAAGGCTCTGAGTTCTCCAGGACGATAGAGGGAGGTTGAGTTTAGCTAGATCGAAAGAAAAACACTGTGAAAAGCAGAATTATTTAAAAATGGAATGGACTCTTGCAGAGAGTAAGTCTTAACTGCAGAAAATGTTGAAGTTTAAGGAACTCAATCAATACTACTTATCGTCCTTGCCCCAGTTTGAAAAGCAAAGGTCAACTGATTTTTGACAAGGGCACCACAAAGACACACTGTGGAAAGGAAAGTCTCTCTTTAATAAATGGTGTTGGGAAAACTCGACATGAACATTCAAAAGGATGATATTGGGCCCTCGCTTGTGCCACACACACAAAAGGAACCCAACATGAATGGAAAGACTGGACGTAAGACAGGAAGCTGTAGAAACAGACTCGGGGGACTGTCATGGCTTTGGCAGTGATTTCTGGGTGTTCACCTAAAGCTCAGGCGACAATCGACAAAAGTCAGATCATGGAGTGGGAAAAAGTACTTGCGAGCAATATATGTGATAAGGGGGTAATATAAAAAAACATATAAAAATGCACACAACTTAGTAGTAAAAATGAAACAAAAACCCACAAAATAACAAATAACCCAATTAAAAAATAGGCAAATGGCCTGAATAGGCATTTCTTCAAAGAAGAACTAAAAATGGTCAAGAGGTATAAGAATAGGTATCTGAAAAGGTGCTCGACATCACTGATCACCAGGAAATGCAAATTAAAATCATAGTGATATTCTGCCTCATACCCGTTAGGATGGATATTCTCAAAAATATAAGTGATAATGACAAATGTTGGTGAGGGTGTGGAGAAAAGGCGACCCTTATATACTATTGGTGGGAATGTAAATTGGGGACAGCGATGATGGGAAACAGTAGAGATGATCATTAAAGAATTAAAAATAGAACTACCATATTACCCATCAACACCTCTGCTGGATATATACTCAAAGAAGTGAAATCAGAATCTAATAAAGCCATTCTGTACCTTTATACTCAGTGAAGCATTATTCACAATGATAATTCACATGACTAAGGTATGGAAACCATCTTAAGAATCCATTGAGGGAAGAATGGACAAAGAAACTATGGTGTATACACACACACACACACACACACACACAGTGGAATATTATTAATCTCTAAAAAGGAGATTCTTAGGTTGCCATTTGCAATAACATGGATGAACCTGGAGGACATTACTCTAAGTCAAATAAACCAGAAACAGAAAGACAAACACTAAAGATTCAGAATTTCTCATTTACTTGCAGAACTTAAAAGAAATATAGAAACGGAGAATAAAATGGTAGTTACCAGGGGATGGAGGATGTGGGAGAAAAGACGGGGAGATGAAGGTCAAATGGCACAAAGCTGCAAACAGGAAGGATACGTCTAGAGATATAATGTACGGTAAGAGGCCTATACTTATTATAGCGTATAACTAAAATTTGCTAGAAGAGTAGATTTTAGGTGATGTCACAACAGGCGTGAATAAAAGAATATCAATGAGAAACCTACAGAACAGGAGGAAGTAGGTTCAGTTGCCTGCTCAGACTGCATGAAAGCAATTCATGTAACTAAAACATTCATACCTCAATAATATTCTGAAATTAAAAAAATAAGCAAAAACGTTCTTTGTACTGATCTTTCAAACACTTAAGTTTAACTTTATCTTGCCTATATTTTAAATGTATAGTACTGATTTGTCATTTAATGGATTGATACAGAAGCATATATTACAAATCACAAATTTGTTTTTACTACTTTGGGAGAAAGTAGCATTTTATTTTATGTATTTAAAAATATTTTATGTATTTAAAAAATATTATTCAAGATAGTGAATTTTTCATCAAACTATCAGAAGAATCCTTGGCTAAAAAATGGCTAAGAACTCCTTACTAGGAGTGTAAGAATTTAGATCAAGAAAAGAGTCAGAGTCTAAAGGAAAGTTGTTGCTTTGGAAAAGTCTGAGGAAAGTCAGAATTTAAGAAATTTAGCCATATTTAGTAAATCTTTCTCCCAAGGCCTTGTTTGTGGGACTGCTGTTTGCAACTGTCACTGGGGCACATTTTAAAAGAGAATACAGCTTAAATGCAGAACTCAAACACTTAAAGTGCTTTTCCCTGAGAAAATCCAAATGCTATGCTTTTAATACATGTTCAAAAAATTTTTAAAGCTTAAGATGTTATTGAGAGTTCCCCACTGTTGATGACAGTGATTAAAAAGACCATTAAAACACGGTTCCCAGGAAAAGAACAGTTGTCAGGAGTCAGGGCATCTGGGAGGCAGAGGACCCACCAATTTATTTCTTTGACATGTGTGGCTAAGTCTCACAGTCATCAATTTCTGAGAACGCTGGAGATACGCAGGAGTTAGTGTGGAATCTCTACACTCTCCAGCTCTAACTGGGACATTCTGGAATGCCAATGAAAAGAGGCCATGCTTCTCTGTCTCACTTCCCCTGTAAAGAAGTTATCTAGCTTGAAAAGACGGGATGGAAACCAAGAGGCAGCTTAGAGGAATTGCTAACAGAGTAACTGGTGGGGAGCTGAGGTGAAATGGCTTTGATACAAACCAACACATGCGGCTCTAATTAGGTAGTAGGACAGGCGGAGGAAGTGAGCATTATGTCTGCTAATTAACTCGGATGGTGCTGGATGGCGATGTATCCCGGGGAAAAGCCAACAGCACTTAACTCACCAGTGTGGTTAATTATCAGAGAACGTCGTTCTAAGTGTAATCTCCTACCCAGCATTTTGAAAAGATACTTTGCTTTAATAGAGTTAGAAACGTTAAATGACACTGTTTGCAGGCTACTAGCACCTTGTGTCGGTGATGGAAAAACAGCTGGACTTCGTTTGGTATAAGGTTAATGAACAGAGGTTATGAAGATGGCCTTCCTTAATTCACTTGCAGCAGAGTAGGACAAAATTATCTTGACGGTATTTGGGGGACAACCATTAACAATGTGAAAAGGTGCATTGTTTTGGTGTTTTAGATAAAAGATGTTTTAGAAATAATTTTTATTTTTCTATGGCACAAGTGGAAAAACATCAAAATTTGGGAAGTGAAGAGGTGCCATGAGAATCGTACGCATTCCTAACATAACTTTTCTGATAATGGCGGCAAACTTGTGTGTGCAAGCCCTTCCCTGCTTCCCGGGTTAATGAGGGTGGGAAGGGTGGCGGCTGGTTGGATGGAATGGCCAGTCCTCAAAGCGAGAAAGAATGATACAAAAAGTGGCTTCAAACCGACAGATTTGCATAAAGTATGAATAAATAATTGTGCCTGAGCAGTGTCACAGTGAGCTGGTTAACAAGCATGAGTCACACCGAGCTCCATCTTAGCTGTTCCGAGGACAGTGAAATGACAGTCTCCACAGACCGGCTCAGGAAGTCTTTTTCATTATTTGGAGCACGGTTGATTTACCCATAAGTAGAACGACCGTATGATTCATTATTCAACCGAACGATTTTGAGAGTGAGAGGGAACATGTTAACAGGTACCCAGAGTGACTTCCTCATCTTCAGCCCCCAGTTACGTGTAGCTTATTCATATAGATTATGGCTGTGTCTATACTATGTTTCCATTGGAATGTGAAGTTAACATACAGTTGTTACATAATTATACTATCGTACTTATTAATAAAATAATACAATAGGACATACTGTAATTAATTACTATTTACCATCATTATAGTTACACATGTAATAGTAATTAATTTACAAAATACTTTCCAAATGATTATTTGATTTAGCTTTCAAATAGCTAAGTAGCCTCTCCAAAACATTCTGAATGATGTACCACATAAGAAGATAAATAAACTCTATGTGGTTATGCTGATGCAATGATATAGCTGTGGTCATTATATATTGTAAACATTTAGAATATTCTTTAATAATTAGTAACACGACTTCACTTCTATTAATAGATTCTAAGAAAATAACCAGGTAAATTTAAAAAAGCATTCTCTAAGAAATGAAGAATATTCTTATGTTTTTTACAATGTTGCTGTTAATAGGAAAAATATTTAAATGTCATCTATAGGTAGGTAGTGCATTAAACAAATTACATTCATAAAATGGACTACTATAGAGCAACGAAAACAATTTATGTGTACAATGCAACAATTTAGGTGAAAATTAAAAAATACATTTTTTTTAACAGCTGTGCAGAATGTTTCTAGAATGACGATTGCTAAGAGGTCACCTCTTAACTCCAGCTTTAGGGCAAGGATGACACGTCTTTACACACTGTGACTGTGTCAGGTGGGTTTCTTCTCACAAGCATGACATTTAATCCCATACTTTAACATTTATTAAAACCATATGCACAAGTCAATGCACATAACAATACTAATATTAAAAAAATTCAAGTGTGGGTAGGTATTCTAAAATGCCTACAAAGCTAAGTAGTAGTCATCAGTAGTACTGATTTTTGGCCTTTTCTGTTAACTCTATGCCTTTCATCTTGCTTGAATGTGTTATAATAATCCATTTATGTTTTACAATCAGAACACAAGCAGCAATGCCATTTCAGTTTTGAAAAGTGTAATGAAGGGATCAGTGATGCTGGTTTAAGTGTCCTAGTTTGGCTAGAAAGGATTTAATCCTCACGCTGTAACATTAACTTTCTCAGCATTTACTCTGTCCCCGGGGAAGACGACAGTTAAGATAATCTTGAACTTGTTGGAAAACAGGAAAATCAAGGACTTCTTTTAAAAGGTAAATTATTTTACTTTTGGGCAATTTGGTTTGGCTTTGTTTTAGGAGTTATCTGAACTCTTATAGTGTAAGCTTCATGGAGGGCAGATCACGCAGGGCAGTGTCCAGCTCCCTGAACCCTCTGCTTTCCAGGGACAAGGAGGATGCAGGATCAGGTCATGTGAGGTATTATGGACCAAGAATTGTGAGCATGAGTCACAAGTGTCACTCCTGGGTGAAAGCTCTATATCTGCACACCATTCTGTTCCCTTCCCTTGGGTATAGAGATTATGGAGCCCGGGTCAGAGAAAGCCTCCTTCAGCCTGCATCCTTCACGAGCCGAGCATCCTTCTGCCTAGTGCTAGCCATGAAGCAGGAGCAAGAAATAAACTCTGGTTGTGTCAAGCCCTGAAATTCTGGAGAACTTACTGTCTGTCACTGCAGCATTTTCTAGCTTACCTACGTTGTGGAGCCTAGTGAGAAATGAAAACGCAGAGTCCCTTAACAAAATATTCAGCATTTCAAGATGGTGACAGCAGAGTGTCCAAACTCCATGGGGTCCTGTGAGAGCAGGTCCCTGTGTGACCAAACAGCAGGTCACATGCCCAGGAAACTGGCCTGATTTTCTCATTTCACCATCATGGCAATCCTAGAAATAATTCTATTATTTCATAGGAGAGAACTGAGACCTTAAACAGCTTATTTAAAATCACAGAGTCAGGAGGCAGAATTTGATTGTAGTGGTACTATTAACATTGCAATCATGGGCCTTTTGTAAACTCTTAGTTCTGGGCTTTGGGGCACAAGGAGCCAGGCACACCATCACAGGAAACAGACAGGACCCAGGAAATATCAGACCCTTGGTAGAAAATCACCTAAACGGATCCTTCAGTAGTAGGTAAGAAAAGAGTTAAAATCTAACCCGTTACATGCTAGGTGGATGTTTTCTGTTGCCAGAAAGGATAATTATTTGATAGTAATTTCAGTCCTTATCTGAAACACCTGTCTCCGCACATGCCAAAGAGCAGCGGTTCTCAACCTGTGGGTCGCGACCCCTTTTTAACAATGAAAATACATTGCGCCATGAGGAAGGTTGAGAACCACTGCCAAAGAGTATCAATAACAAAAAGCAGGTGCCGCTCTGAATTCCATTGCTGTGACTAATTAGCATTAGAGAAACCATTTTCATAAGCAATGCGCTAACAGCCGATTGGCAACTGGAAATAAAGGCTGATGGTGCAGCTTTCTCCATGGTAACCAGCCTTGGGAAAGAGCAACGGGATGACTGAGAGGGGGGTCCTGAGGGAGGGACCAGGCATTTGCTGTCAGTGCCGTACGGGGCAGGTGGGCCCGGCTCTCCAACTCCTACAGCACAGAGAACGCTGAGTATTCCATCAAGAGCAGGGTTTTGAATTAAAAACATTACATGCCACCATTGAAAGATGTGTATTTTTCTTAAAGGCCATCTGAAATGTTACAAAAACTATTGCTAAAATCACGTGGTTTTTCTTTGAGAATTCCTGTGATCCCACTCGACATTCACCCCCCTTTTTAGCTTTCACAGGGTCAGAAGGCCACAGGATAGGTAAGGAAAAGAGCCTTGGGCCCAAAAGGAGGATAGATGAATTTGGTAAAAATTTGGTTAAAAAGAAAGGCAGCTGTATTTTAATCATAGATTGCAAGACGAAATCTTATCATTTCATTTGAGCTCTTTACTATTATTCTTAAGGATTAGGCCAAGAACCCAGTCGTGTCAGTGAGTTGGCACAAATCTTGTGTCATTTTCCTTTCTTTTCATAAAAACCCAGTTTGGGTAATTGTTCAAAGGACAAAAGGAAGGAAAGGAGGAAGGAAGGAAAAAGGGGGAAAAGTCCAATTTATTAGAGCTGCTTTAGAAAATGAGCATGAAACTGGTGAATGTGTTCATTCTTTTTATTATTATTATTATTTTTTATTAAATCATAGCTGTGTACATTAATGCAGTCATGGGGTACAGTGTGCTGGTTTTATATAATATTTTCATCAAACTGGTTAACATAGCCTTCATGTCATTTTCTCAGTTATTCTGTTAAGACGTTTGTATTCTACATTTAGAAAGATTCACATGTACCCTTGTAAGATGAACTATATGAAGAAATGCTCATCATCCTTAATCATCAGAGAAATGCAAATCAAAACTACTTGGAGATATCATCTAATGCCAGTAAGAACATGTTCATTCTGAGGGGCAAGTGCAATACTATCATAATATACTGATGATGGGTTCAGCAGCCACTTAAAAAAGGTAGATGATTTTCTTTTTTTTTCTGAGACGGAGCCTCAAGCTATCCCCCTGGGTAGAGTGCCATGGCATCACAGCTCACAGCAACCTCCAACTTTTGGGCTCAAGTGAGTCTCCTGCCTCCGCCTCCCAAGTAGCTGGGACCACAGGCGCCTGCCACAATGCCTGGCCATTTTTTGGTTGCAGCCATCATTGTTGTTTGGCGGGCCCAGGCTGGGGATTTGAACTCGCCACCTTAGGTGTATGTGGCTGGCGCCTTAGCCGCTTGAGCCACAGGCAATGAGCCAAAAGGTAGATGATTTTCAAAGAAATATTTCATCACAATTACAACAATGTATCAACTTTTGAAAATTGTATATTCAAATAACATAAAAACAAAAACCTAACTCATATTACTCATCTAGATTCCACAACAAATGATACATTTAAAGTTCCATGGCTCAAATATCCATATTTTAAGAACTGCTGTGGTATACATTTGCTCATTCCGTCTCAGTATTCACAATTTAAGGAGTACTTGTCATTATGCTAGTATTCTAAGGTAGGTTCTGTCTGGATTGAAATCATGTGTCCTGAAAGAGCTTATTTATATACAGAATTGACCTTGTCCCTACTCTTAGGTCAAGAAAGATTGTTACCAACGCAAATGTGAGTAGATATAAGAAATGATATGAATTAGTGTTTTAAGGGAGAAAGAGCCATTAAGGATTAGCGAATTTGTTTGAGAATTGGCTTTTAAGTATCTACTTTCCCTATATCATTTTGAATATTTTAGGAAAAAATGGGATATAGCACAATTGCACACTGGATGGTCAGGGAAGCGTGAAGAATGCTTTCTACATTACGGCTAATTCCCTGCAAGTGAGCCTGACTTTCAGAGCATTTGACTTTGAGGTCTTGGCTCTCCTTGACCAAGAGGCCAGCACGTGGCTAATAACCTCAGTTCTGGCATTGTTTCTGGGTCTTCTTTTTTTGGCACAAAGGTTAATTGAATTTTTACAAGGGTTTCCTAGAGGACTTCCACAACTTTTTGGCATTAAAACAAAGGCCATCTTCTAATAGACTTATAGTATGACTTCCCTAAGCACTTTAAGTATTTCAGCTCAGGTTTTCGGGCACTGTACGGCATATTTAACATTTTATAGCTTTTGAGAATTTCCATACACAGTTTCAGCCTCTTCACTGAATTTAATCACGAGTCTGGCAATTCAGAGTCCTTTGTTCTCCCTCGGCTTCTTTTTAAGTTTGAAAGTGAGTTTGACTTTGCGAGGGTGTGCTAGAGACAAAATTCATGGGACTTCCCAGCAGTTTTTCTCTATATATTCAGCAGATAAATGAGCTGTGACTACTAACAAGTAGGTCCTTGCTCCCCACCCCCCCAAAACAAACTTGCATGTGTTAGAGAGAGCACCCAGAAATGCTGAGAGTTACATAAATTAGAGGTAACTGTTTTTCACAGCTGCACGTTAACAGACCGCACAGAATGCCTTTGTATTTAAGATCAACTCCAAAGTGCTTATTAATAGTTACACAAATGTTTTCAAGCTCCATTTTGGTCACCACACGCCCTGCCCCCAGTCCATGATAATGACTGTGGCTGGACGATTTGTTAAGTCTAAGTGCTAATCAGTCTGAGGCTGCTGCTTAGCCCACTATCAAGCTCCTCTGTAAGGTCAGGGAAGGGGTAACAGCCCCTAGAATATGGACTCACATTAATTTTCAGCATATAAATTCATAGAACACCCACAAAATTTACTAAATTTTAATAAGTCACAATGCTATCCTTACCTCCTGAAGGTTACACATTACATCCCTGAAGGTAACACACACATTCATGTCCTCACCCCACCCCACAGAAAGCATATTGGTAGTTCAAATAGTCTGTTACTCACCGTGAGTTCTTTTATTTACCTCTTAGGGCACAGGGGCGGCATATTGAAATCAGCATAGGATTTTAACATAAAGGAAACCTCTGGTTTTAGCACATGACCACTTTCTGAATACCCATATTGGCTTTCAAACCACAGTCATTTGGGGACACTGGGAAACACAGCCAACCTCTAGATGGGTCCCCAAGTCTGCAGCAAGCCTTGTTGTTGCTGGTGTCATTATTACCATTACTAACAGTGACTAAGATGCACTGGGCACATTACACATTACGGTCAGGGAGTATCCCAAATGCTCAGCAATCATTGATTAGTCTAATTCTTACAACAATTCTGGTCCTGAGAGATGGGTGATGGGATTTGCTCTTTTTAAAGATGAGAAGACTGAGGTGCAGGAAGCTTGGGTAACTGTCCCTGGGTGAGCTGTTGTATGGAGTCAGAACCACACCCTGGGGCCAGACTCAGGGTTTCTCAACCTTGGCCTTACTGACATTTGGGGCCAGTAATTCAGCTGTTTGTCCTGAGCTCATGCTGTGCACCCCGCCTCTGTCCCCTAGATGCCAGTAGCATCCCCTACTTATGATGACCCACACTGTCTCCAGACACTGCCACATGTCCTGGCTCTGCCACGGCCCACGTTCCCTGGATTTAACTGGTTCCTTTTCCACTTCCTTGGGGCAAAAATCAGGTGGTACCAGCACGAGTGGAAATGGAACCAGTCAGATCTGTTCGTGTGTCAATTGTGACAGACCAAGCATACTTGTCACATTATTAGCTTTCAGAATAAATTTGCATAGGCGGGATGGGGAGACATTTTCAATACATCAACATTCAGGCTATAACAAATCTATTAAAATTTGGGGGAGTTTATTATGTGCCAAACCAGTCATTCCAGTGACTACATGCCTTAGGTCCTTCCACGAAATAAATTGGATTGAATTCTAGGAGTCATAGGCGCACAGGACCTCCTATTTCCTAGTTATTTCAGTGTGTGGTGGGTGATAAAAGACTGTGTAGGTCTCTCCATCAAATAATTCTTGTAATTTCCCCACTGACTCATTCTTTAAAATAAAGCCTGCGTCCTGCTTCCCTCTTCCCAGTTCACACTTGCTCTTGCCTGTGTTCTGGAAAGGATAAGGGGCGGGGCGCAGACCGGGCTGGTTTTCTAACATAATGGTTGTAAACAGTAACCAGAGGAGTTATAAATGAAAGTTTGGGTTATCATAAACAAACTATACTTAATTAAAATCCACAGGCTATCTTGCATTCCCTCCAAAAGCACCCTAATTTATATCGAGTGAGGACAAAGTTTAGGCGACGTGAGGGTATATTTAAAATTTAGATGCAGGAGGTATGAGAGAAGTTTCTGTTTGTGATGAATTAGCTGGAAAGTAGTCGTTAATTTTTGAGATATTTACTTGAGAGAATGAAGAAAATTCAAGTAGAAAAAGCTATCCCAAGAAAAACAGGATGTTCTGGACTGAACTGGAATAGTCCTCAGCAGCATTTCCAACCTTTTTAATCTCGTGGTGCCCTTGAACTGATAGTTACATGTTGGCGGCACACTTAAATTATGTTGATCCAAAAAAAGAGTAAAACAAAAAGGAATATACTTACTGTGCTTTGAACTTCTTTTGAAAATAATTTAATTAATGGTGTTTAAAAATGTTTGCGTTGCACCTAAGATCCTGTTGCACAGGTTGAAAATCATTGGTCTGGAGACTAAGAACAAGGTATTGTCTTCCAAGGTGACTAGAAATTACTTTATGTTAAAATTTTGTGGAATTTCAAGAAAACTTTTAAAGTATGGAAAAAATCGGGTTACAGATAGTAACACTGACACCGATCTATGGAGAATTTTAAACTTATAAGCTTATTAACCTTAAACTGTGTGATTCTATTATGCTTTAGATGGTGATTTTATGGAATATGAGAGTGAAAAGGTATCTTAAAAATTATCTAGAAGAGATATTTTTTAGTAAAGAAAATATTACCCAGAAACTCAATTTTTAAAAGCAGATAAACTACTTAAAAAAATAAATTGAGCTTATTTTTGGTGAACACATATTTTTGTAATTTAGCATTGTGGAAGACAGATGTAATCGTATGTTATTTTGTTTTGTTGCTGTTTTTTTGTTGTTGTTGTTGTTGACTTGAACAAGAAAACACTGATATACCTAGATGAGTAATGGTAGTTATAAGTCCTTAAAATCAGCTCTTACAATTTCAGAAGGCTCTTTATTAAACAGAAACTTAGTCCAAGTCTGTACTAAATAATAGATCTTGAGCTTCTCTCCTGAGTGTGTATGTGTTATTTTTCTTACAGATTATAATATATGTGAAAATGCATTATGAAGTTAGACTCCAGCCACAGAACCATACGGCCTTTAGGAGCTCATTCTGACAAACACAACGTCAAGAGACTTTTCACAGGAGAGATGCGTCAGCAGAGGCTTGAAGCAGATAAGCCACTGGTGGGGGTTGCACTCTGGCAGGCCAGGGATCAGAACTTAGGTCCTCTGCCTTCTAAACTTGGGCTTTTTTTGGTGCACACTGCCTCTGTTATTAAATTACTTAATTTATCAGAGCAAAAAGCAAAACCTTTAGGGAAGCTATTAGCAATTTACTATTTCCAGTTCTTGTGGGAATCTGTTAATTGCCCTTTCATAAATGATGCTCATTATGATTAAGACTTTGATTAAATGTGAACGTCTAGAATTTATGTAATATGACAGACATATTTAATGTGAATTTAAAGTACCATGGGAGAATGAAATGTGCATTCAAACCTCTCGACACCGTAATACATACATACTTCTAATCAATCAAGGGTTTTTTGAGAACCTGCTTTGTGCTGGTATGACCTGTTTTTTTTCCCCTTCATTTCCTTAATGAAGCTCACAGTTTCATTAACAAGAGCTCATATTTGTAACAGTCACCATCAGAGCATGAGCAAGAATTCAGGAGAAGTAAGGTTCAGCCTCATGGAGGTCAGGGGCTCTTGGCACAGCCCTCGAGGGTGGGGGGACGAGGGGAGCACTCTGAGTGTGGGGCAGTAACAGCGGATGGCCAGCATTCATGGATATTGACTTGGTGAGCACTGTGTTAAGGCTGGATCTGGAAAATATTTAATTCACAAAGCAATTCTGAGTTATTAAGCTCAACCCTTCTTCCAGAAGAAGTGCTGAGGCTCAGGGCCATTAAGGGGCTGGCACAATTACTTAACAATGAATAAGGGGCCTGGGGGTCAAGCCCAAGTTCACCTGACTTTACAGCTCCTGCCACCACTTGCTCCACCACACTGCGCTTTGCTCATCTGTGTGAGCCCAGGCAAGGAAGACAGTCGGGGACTTGTGGGATGGCAAGGGAAGTTTCCAGGTCTGAGAGTATGTGTTGGGAAGACAGTAAGACGCGTTTGGCAAGGTGAGTTCAGGTAGGGCTTGGAAGGCCAGAGAAAAACGTTTAGAATATATTCTAAGCTTTCACTGCTTTGTAGAGCATCTGACTCAAGTTTGCATGGTCACTTAGGTAAAACAGAATCTGTTTTAGCTTTGCAAATAACCACAAAGAGAAATTAGTTGAATGATATTAGGTACCGTCTACTGATAGGCTAATAGGTGTAACTTTCTTATGAGGTAGGGATTACACCTTCTTTCCCACTAATTTTAAAAACGTGCTTATTGCGGGCTCGCTCTGCAGGGGCGTCCTGCTCAGTCCTCCTGGCAGCACCCGCATCCAGTGTGGTGGAGGCCAGGTTCCCAGGAGATGCTCAGGAGCTGACTGAGTGAGATTTCCTTCCCCCTTCCTTGCTTCCCTCCCTCCCCCCCCTTCTTACCTTCCTTCCTCCCCTCTTCCTTCCCTCATTCCCCAGGGACGAGATTCTCCGCTCCCATGAAATGGAGTGCAGACAGAGAGGAGACAGAAAATAAACAGGACCATTAAGTAAACTGCATGATTCCAGCCAGCGATAAATGTTATGAATAAATCAGGGCCGGATTATGGGAGAGATGGTGCGTGGTTGGGGGAAGGTGTGGCCCAAGCAGGCCCCTCTCAGGACAGGCCTTGTGAGCAGAGGTGACCGGAGAGAAGGAGGCAGCCACCCGGACATCTGGAGGAAGCGCCCAGGGAGGGAGAGAAAGGCCTCAGAAGGGGATGAGTCTGGTTCATTTAAAGAACATCAGGAAGGCCAGTGGGGCCACAGCAGTGTCAGCGGGATGAGGACAGAGGACAGATCACACAGGTGTGTTCACAGTGCAAGAAGGACTCTGGATTTATCCTGAGTAATGGGAGCTGCTGGAGTTGTCAGCATGAAGTATAAACAGAACTGAAGTAATGTTCACAGAGGACTCAAAAAGAGAACAGAGACCAAGAAGAAATGTTTGGCAGTGAGTTTTCAGGAGTCAGAGCCCGGAGGGCGTGAAAGAAGCACATTGCCCAGGAGGAAGATGCACAGCCGTCCTGACCCGTGGAGAGGGGGACGCATCAGGAAGCGGAACTCAGACGTCGGACTTGGAAAGTCCCAAGCTACTAGGAGCTGAGCGCTTCAGGCATTGTAAAGACATTTCTCAGGTGCGAGGAGCCAGAAGAGAAAAAAGCAGAAGAAAAAGGGGCTGAGGGTTTTCAGAATTCTCACACTATTATTCAAAAAGGATCCCCAATCAAATCCAGCTTTGGCACATTCATTTCGACACGTAAGTTACTGTCTTTCTTCTCTCCCTCTCTCTTTCCCTCCCTCTCTCCCATCTCTTCCTCCTTCCTTTTCTTAATGGAACTAAGTATGTTATCTATACTTCTTGTATTTTAATTGTTTTGTCAGTAAAGTGACTATATTCATACCAGGAAAAAAAATTCAGGGCAGTATAATCATATAAAATTCTATATTCTAAAATGAGCGATATAATAATAGTTGGGGTTATCATACTTGGAAAAGTTACTTTTAATTCCTAGGGATCAAATCCATGAATTACTGATGCAGGGATTACTAGATTGTCATTATTATGACATTTCTGCTGTAGTTCTCTTTCCTTCTTGAATCATCAAGACTCAATTCTTAGGTGAAGACAATACTGTTCCCAGGCAGAGGAAAGTGGGAACCACAGCAGCACACCGAGGCCTCCCTTCAGCTCCACGGGAGCGCCCCAGTTCTTGGCTCGCTGCTGATTACGCTGACGCTAAGTTCTGGATTCATTTGCATGGCAACGGTTCTGCCACTCTGCTTCCAATTACCTTCAGCTGGGTGTCCCTTAGTCACTCCAGGGTTCTGCTCACCCATCTGTCACTGCAGAGGCTTGCGGCCCCAGAAAGATGGTAGCTGTTAGAAATTCCAACTTAATGTACCAGCAGGAGGACCAAGACCAGCAATTACCATGCAGGGACACGAACGTTCACCTCCTCTAGTGAAGTCAAGAAGAAACAAGGCACTCACAGAAATAAGACCAGGGAGTATCCCCGGCCACAGAGACGCCACACCCTCACTCAGAGTGTGGAGAGCCACCGTGGGGTAGTTCCCCTGGCACAAAAGAGTCCTGGGTAGGGATCTGTCCCTCCTGTCATCTTTGTAGATCTCTTCACTCTCCAGAGACACCATTGCCTGTGTTCAGACTTCATTACTGAGAACACTTTTAATCATATGGCTGATTATTTTAAAGTCTTTCAAAATGGCTTGGTTCTCTTGGAAAGCTCTGTGTGCACAACTGGGTAGGAGGCTGAACTGACAGAGCAGGGCGATGCCCACGGATCACATTCAGTTATTTCCCTGAGGCTCTCCAGAGAGCTCTGGAGGCAGAGTGAGAGAGAGGCTGTGGGCAGGGGGTGTGTTAGGTGCCTCCATAACTCAGCTAAACATCCATGTCTGAATTGCTTCTATTAGACTGAGGGAATCTGAGGGTGTGGCCTTGGAGTCTGAGTCTTGGGGAAACAACTTATCCTTGTCCTTCGGCCTCCCCGCGTGTTAGGAAAGGACAGCGTTCAGAGCAGGACACAGGGAAGTCTGAGTCGCAGACTTACAATTTGCTCATGCGGCTTTATGTGGGCAAGTCCCTTAACTTTTTAAACCTCATGTTTTACTCTTTAGGAAGGGGGTCAAAATATTACCTTCCTCCTAGGATTGCTGGGAGGATTAAGTGAGATAATACTTGTAAGATATATTACAGAAGATTTGTCATGAGCAAAGACTCAACAAATGCTACCTGTCATTAATCTCTGAACTGCTGAGAACTAAATTAAATCTCACTAGATGTGTAGAAGCACTTTGTTCAGATCTAAATAAATACTGATTAGTGCAGTGATGAGGTTGTCTTTAGTCCAGCCCTACTGAGGAACTTTGCCAGTGATTTCCAGCTGGAGAAAGTATGGTTGTCAGAGGGATGGCACACACCTGGGGTGGGATCCGAGCAGAAGAGATCAGAGCCATGGCCTCCAGTGACAAGTTGAACTTGATAAGAGGTAAATGTAAAATTTCTTTTCAGGTTCAAATAATAACATGTGTAACCACTCACAGAGGGGAACCTGGTTTGGGAGTCTCGCATTGGTGATGCACAAACACTGTCGTGGGCTGAGGAGGGAACCTCTTAGCTCTGAGAAGTGTTGGAGTCATGGCGTTCTACTCTAGTCGTAAGGCAGCTGGAATTACATAACTTGCTCCAGATACCACACCTCTTGAGGCCTTTTTTATAATAGATGGAAAGAATTTTGGTGAGTCAGTGGTTTGGAAATACAGTGGATGAAGGAGCTTTAGACGTTTCAAGTTGTGACCAGGAACACAGGTTGCACTGGCTTCTTGCTCATAAAGAAGGCAGGAGTGTGACGGGGAACTGTGCACTGGGCAGAGGGAGCCTGTTGTTTCATGAAAGGAAAAACAGTAATTTCTGTGGCCCAGATGGCATGAATTAGTGACTATCCTGCCCCTCTGGGTTGGAGTGGAGGCTGGTTGTCCTGGAGAGATGCTCACACTGGTGTCACGTTGGACCAGCTACCCTCTGACCTTGCTGTGTTTTATGATTATGAGATAGAGCAGAATGTACAGATCATTCTTAATTCTTATAAAACCGTATCCATGCCCAAAGACATACTTGTAACATATATACATTAAATTCTAATTAAGTGACAGCAAAGGTGAGAATGGTAAACTAGCCTCCAATTTTACTGAATGTTAGGGGACCCATCTGAGACGTCTGGGTCACGTTACAGGAGGATTTAAGGTCGAGCAGGGAAGGATCGTGGCCTACTTGTATGTCCATTTCCTGCACATGTAACAAGTAGACAATATTTGTTGAACATTCACTTGTTTTAGGAAATATTTTAAGCTCAGTAACTCAGTAATACTGGTACCATTGTTACTTCATTTGACTCAGGAGGACACTGGCACTGAGAGGTTTAAGTGGCTTGCCTGGCATCACGTGTCTGTAGGGCCTGAACTGGGATTGGAACTCAGGAAGTCTGGTTCCAGAGCCTGTGTTCTGTGTCAAAACACTAGATTTCCTCTCCTGAAAGAAGGTCAGTATTTACCCAGGTGAGGAACTGATGGATAACGAACAGTAGAAGAACCACAGGGGATACGGAGTGGTGAGAAGGGACAGGCTGCACAGAGAGAGGACGCAGGAAGGGTGACGAGGGACACTGAGGACTGTCACAGGACGAGGGACACAGGACTGTCACATGGTGAGGGACACTGAGGACTGCCACAGGACGAGGGACACTGAGGACTGTCACATGGTGAGGGACACTGAGGACTGTCACATGGTGAGGGACACTGAGGACTGTCATATGGTGAGGGACACCGAGGACTGTCATATGGTGAGGGACACTGAGGACTGTCACAGGACGAGGGACACTGAGGACTGTCACATGGTGAGGGACACGAGGACTGTCATATGGTGAGGGACACTGAGGACTGTCACAGGACGAGGGACACTGAGGACTATCACATGGTGAGGGACACTGAGGACTGTCATATGGTGAGGGACACTGAGGACTGCCACAGGACGAGGGACACTGAGGACTGTCACAGGACGAGGGACACTGAGAACTGTCACATGGTGAGGGACACTGAGGACTGCCACAGGACGAGGGACACTGAGGACTGCCACAGGACGAGGGACACTGAGGACTGCCAAAGGATGAGGGACACTGAGGACTGTCACGACTCGTCTTGGGTTGATTCTGTGTAGACATCCTGGGGTGAAGAAGCGTGATGCGTGTGAGCACAGAGAGGCAGAAGCTTCTCTTGGTTCCTCCTGTTCCTTTGTGGGGAGACGCTTTCTGTCAGGATGATTAGTTAGCAGCTAACAGTGAAGTCCCTCAATTAGCATTCCTTCAAAATGCCATCTGTAAGTGACTAAAGGAGTGACAGCCTGAAGGCAGAGCACGGGGTCGACTCTGCGAAGACAAGACAAGAGCCGCTCAATCAGCTGCCTATAGCGTGTGAAACGGTCCACCCACCAGGCGGAACAGCGCCCCCCGCCCCCCACCATGCACACAGAGACGGGAAACTAATTTTTGACAGAAGCGTATGATTTACTGGGTGCCTGCAGATGCAGCCTATACTTAGTTTTGTACAATTTAATAGAATGTTTCAAACTTTTATAACCATTTGGCGGCTTGCAAAAAATAAAAAAAAAAAATACCCCCCCCCCCCAAAAAAAAAAAAAGAAAAACAGAATAAAGCAAAAATCAGCCCAGGTTATGGAGATGATGCATTTCAGAGTGCCACTGAAACGGATGCACTATGCCAGGACCTTGTGACATCTCGTCGACTCTCGTCCCAACTCTCTCCAATACTTGCTATCCAGGTAGGTCAGGGTCAGAACACTTAATTATTGCAAAGCCTTAGCAAAAAAAGTTCTTCATCCACACCAGAAAGCCTGCCTGGCCCTTCTCATGTGGGATTGAATCTTAGGGAATGGTTTGAGTCCCATGTTACCTATGATCTTCTATTCAAGAAACTATTTCTATTTCCTATTAGAAAATAGGAATAGTTTCTTGAATAGAAACTATTGAGATGGTCAATAAAAGTTCTTCCCCTCAGAGCTATCCAAACACTTGAAATCTGTCTATATAGGGAGGGACTGGATTGAACTGAATCTCCATGGTTTTTTTCTCCATTGGTTCCTTCATCCAGTAGCTAAACTGAAGTTTGTTATGTGCAAACACTGTGTTAGAGCTTCACACAGTAGTGAACTTAATCAACATAAAGGGCTCGGAAATAAGCACTGATTTCCAGCTTATGGGCAAGGAAACGGGCTGTCGTGTTTCAGTATCAAGCACAAGGTGGCCCAGATGTTTCGGGGGAACATTCTGCTTCCGCTGAACTTGTGATCAGAGCCTTCAGCCCTAGAGGACCCGTCTCAGCCTCTGTCGATGTCCTTGACTCTCTCCTTGCTCCACTTGAACTCTGATCATTTATATGTGTCTCGCTGGCTATGTGGTTAAGATTCTAGAGTAGTGCTGTGCGTTAGACATAAAATGCAAGCCACATATGTAAGTGGACGTTTCTTTTTAGTATCCACGTCAGGAAAGTAAAAGGAAACGGGTGAGAGTAATTTTGAAAATAGGTTTTATTTACCCCAATATATCAAAAAACTCATTTCATCATATAACCAACCTAAAAATTATTAATGAGATATTTTATATTCTCCCTTTTTGCTATTAAGTCTTTGATCTATGGTCTGCATTTGACATTTATGACACCTCTCCATTTGGAGTAGCCACGCTCAGGGGTTCAGTGGCCACCTGTGCTAGTGGCTGCCATCCTGTGTGGCGGCACAGCCCGAGGGGAGGCGTCTTCGGTTGCTGGAGGTCAGAGTGCACCTTCCAGCTCCTGGTTGTCCTTGGAGAGCTGCTCTTCTCTTCCTCTACAGTGTCAGACGTCTTCCCTGGGCATGGGGCTCCAAGGACACGGACGAAGTTTCCCTGCCTCCCCTGAGGCTGGGTGTACCCACGACTCAGTCTGGTTACTGGGACCAAGACCACAAGGAAGCAGGCAATTTCTGGGTTATGTGCTTAGAGAGACAGCCACGCAACACCTCCTATCTCTCCTCCCTGAAGCTGAGATGCAGGCGTGGTACTGAGCCGTCTCCAGCCACCCGAAAGAGGACCATAGGGACGGCCCAGCTCCAGGACTGAGGTTCTGGGAGTCCTCAGAGCACCCTGTGAACAGTCTCCGAGGAAGGCAGGATGCTCTGTGTTGTCTGCACACTGATTTCATATTGCAGTGCAGTCATTTCCTGACTGTCGTTCCTGGAACCCAATGTCCTGCCCGCTGAGAGGGGCTGTGCCTGCAGCTTTCTTCAGGTCTCAGCTGAAGCTTCACTTGAGCAGGAGACCTTTTCTCACTCTCTTCAGAGAGTGTGCATCCCTTGTCACGTGCTCCTGTGAATCCCGGGACTTCTGCCTCCCTGGTGTTCACATGTGGGATCATTAATGCCAGAGGTCGCAGATCGACAGTCAGCCCCACAAAGGCAGGGCTGCGATCATCTTCTCATCACTGGGCACAGAAGGTAATGGAATCAAGGTGCTCGTGCTCTTCAGATCTGATGGGGACGTAAACTCTCAGTAGATTGTCCTGGGCCACATTAGGGGTCATCAGAATGGCACTGCATGGAGGGGCAAGGTTGACTGGATGGGCCTAACTGCTCACGTGGTACAGGCTGAATCATGCCTCTTACAAATACATGCTGAGGTCCTAATTCCCAGAACCTCACAGGGTGACCTTATTTGGAAATACTCAGTTAGGGTCATGCTGGAGCGGGATGGGCAGCTGCCTTTCAAGAAGAGGAGTGAGACATGGAGGGAGAAGGTGGCCATGTGATGAAGGAGGCGGAGCCTGGAGTGATGTGTCTATAAGCCAAGGATTCCTAGCAAACATGGGGAGCCAAAAGAGGCAAGGAAGGACTTTTCCATCCCAGTTTCAGAGGACGCATGGCCAGGCAGGCACCCTGATTTCAAGCGAGACAATAAATTTGTTGTTTTGAACTACCCAGCTATGGCAGCCCTAGGAAGGTGCACACCAAGGCAGACCCCTCTCCCCCTGCAAGCCTGCCCCTGTTTCCTCTGGGCACAACTCCACGGCCTGTGGGATGAGGTGGCCCTGCCAGCTAGCAGCCCTCAGCCTGGGTGCTGCCAGTTCTTCATCTCTTCCAACAGGGATCTTTAAGACAGGTAAAGAAATAAGGGAACTTTGCCAAGGAGTTAAAGGTATTTATACCTCTGTAGGACAACTTCCCAGGGAAGGCACAAGGCACGTGGAGGACAGGGGGTCCCCACTACCGGAAGCAGGAGGGACACATAATCATTCAGCTCACACAAAAATGCCTCCTTCAAAACAGACTGTCTGGGAAAGGGTATCCTCTCAAGGAAGAAAATTCTTGCTCCTCAGTCTTGAACTGAGAATAAATTAAGAGAGATAGTAGACATATGTTACTCCCATTAAAAAGAATCAAGGCTACACTGCATGTTTCTGCAGTGGTTATAGGTAACCACATGCACGCACACACACATACACACACACGCATTTCCCTCTCACAGATTGAATACTTCACACTGTAAAATATTTTCAGTGGCTCTTTCTCCTTCAGTCTAGAAGCCTAACACAATTATCTCTTTCTATTTGACAGAATTCACATCAAATGCAAATGATATGACACCGGGATGCTGCTTCCCCTGTTGCCCAGGAGGGAGGGAAACGGTATGATGATAAATCTGTAATTGGTCCAACCTTTGCCAAGGTTACCTCTCCCAAGGTGCCTCCCGTATAAATGCTTGCTCCTGATGTCTTCCAATTATTTTCCCTTAAAAGAAATACTTTAATATATTAAGTTCAAATTGCAGGATGGTAATTATGCTTCTGAATCTGATTAAGTGGCAGGGTAGAGGGAACCTTTGATTCCACGAGGGGGTATTTGTTGTTCAATTCATGGGCCTAATTTTCCTTAGTAGAAGGATTTGTGTGATAAGTTTTGAGATGGCCTTTTCTCATTAGTTATTTATAAAGACCTTATTAGACTGATTAAATTCATATATGGGGGAAAAGATGTTATTGTTAATCAATTTCTAATTTAAATCTATTCGTGACTTAGCTGATAGAAACCTATGCTCACCAAGGAGGTTGGGTTTTTACTCAGCTTGTGAATCACTATCATGTCACACGTTGTATTAATAAATAGAACATTTAACTTTAAAAAATTAGAATCTGTATTTGTCATATTTGTTATATCACTCCTTTCCTCAAAAATTCCATTGTAACTCCCTACTTCATAGTAGATAAAAACTCAATCTTTGGCTTGGACTGCCAGCCTTTCCAGGCCCCCATATCACCCAACCTTCTGGGCATTAACGCTGCTTACTGGTACTTTTGGTTCTCTTTTCCCAAGAGTTCACAGACCCTTTGATATTAGATGTAGCCAAATGATGTATTTGGCCAGTGAAATGTGAGTAGAACTGACCTGTGTAACTTGAGACCAAAGCCTTTGACTGCTGGTGTTCAGCTCTCTGCCCCTCCCTTGCTCCTACTTCAGTGACAGTGACATTCAAGATGCTCTGGGCTCTTCCAGCTGACCTCTGCTTGAGAATGGGGCAGAGGAACCCTTCCTGCCACCCCTAATGGGAATGTCTCATGGGTGGGTGAAGAAAAAACCTTTGTTGTTTCCAGCCACAAACATTTTGGGGTTGTTTGTTACTGCAACAGACTTTAGTCTATACTGACTAAAGGATAGTCAAGGATGTTCTTAAGTTTTGTAGCCAAATTCTATTTTTCAACTGAAATCTGACATGGAACACCTATACACCTGTATGATAATGGTAGAGTTAGTCTGGTTGCGGAGCACAATGGGGTGAGGGTGTGTGTGTGGGAGGATTTAGCTTCGACTTCACCTGCTGCACAATATCCAAGCATTTCTTGGCTATCAGGCTGAAACCAATGATCTTGTCCAAATACATTCTGCCAGTTAAGGTTTACAGCTAGCCACCTATAAGCATGATCTGGACTCCCACACGTGTTTTATTTTGGCCCCCAAAGTGTTTTAAAAGAAAGACAGTTTAAAGACAGACTGGGAGATTACACAGAAAAGTTGGATTCTGAGCTTCCCTTGACACATGAAGAATCAGGGGAATCCTGGGCCCCAGGACCCCCTTACCCCTGCAGCAAGCTCTCACAAATTGCTATTTGTTGTTATATTTATACATCTGTTACACTTGAAATATTTCTCTGTGCCATGTCTCTACAAAAAAAATGGGAAAAGATAGACCTAGAAGATTGTGTTTTTCTAAAAGTTAATGTAAGACTCATACCAGAGAACACTGAGCTTGTCAAGGCTTCACACCCTGCTTTTCCCCCACTCCTGTTACCCGCCGCTTCTTGCTGGCTTTAGAGTTTGTGACGTCTGCTCTAGCTTCTAACACAAACCTCTAGGGTTAGATTTCTGAAAATGTGCTCCCTGGTCTCCCTGGATCCAAGTCAGCTCGGATGCCTGTGACAAAGGCACCTGGTGAGTCCCGTTTCAGACCTGCTGAATTATCTGTGGCGGTCTCTGCGTTTTCCTAAGAATCCGTCCCTTACACACCTCTCAGATGCAATTAATTTTGAGAATTACTGCTGTCTGACTGAGGTGATCATATATTCAGAACCCAAGTTCTTTGAACTGGTAAGGAATCTGTATTCTCTTTGGGGGTAAGAGACCCTTCAGAAGGTAGAACTTTGATGCTGAAGAGGTATACAGGAACAATAAGATGAAAGATTTGACACTGCCCCGTTCTTAAGATTAAAGACAACCTGAACGTCAGGTTCCCTCCCCAATGTTACCTTCCTTTCCTTCTTCCCTGCTCTTGTTCATGTAGTTTCTTTTGCTACACATCCTCCGTGTTCCCTGATTAAAATCTCACCCATCTTTAAGCTGTGGCTGAAATAGTAATGATTCCTTTCTATCATTTAAACCCAACTGTATCAAAATTGTATTTTAATTTTTAAATTTTCTTTTTTTTTTTTTTGCAGTTTTTGGCTGGGGCTGGGTTTGAACCCGCCACCTCCGGCATATGGGGCCAGCGCCCTACTCCTTTGAGCCACAGGTGCCGCCCAATGTTTAAATTCTTTAAACAGATTTTATTTTTTTAAGGCCGTTTTAGGTTCACAGAATAATTGAGCAGAAAGTGCAGAGAGTTCCCACATGTCCCCAACCCCCTCAAGTGCACAGAGCCCACTGCCAAGGTCCCCCTGGAGAGGTCCATTTGTTACAGATGGTGAAGCTGCACCGATGCGCCATCACCCTGAGTCCTGGGTTCACGTGAGGGTCAGCTCTTGGCGTGCTCCTCTCCAGGAGTTTCACTGTCGTCAAGCCCTCTGAGCGGAGCCTGTCTGCCTCTTCCTCATACCCCACCTCCTGGCCATCTCTGTTCCTCTGTCCCCACAGTTTTCCAGGACGTCACATGCCTGGAATCACAGGACATGTAGCCTCTTCAGAGTGATGTCTTTCACTTGGGAACGTGCACTTCAGGCTCCTCCATGCCTTTAGTGGTTTGGGAGCTCATTTCTTCCTAGCACTCATATCCCCTTGTCTGGAAGTACCAGTTTATTTACCCATCACCAGCTGCAAGGCACCTTGGTTGCTTCCAAGTTTGGCAATTATGAATAAGGCTGTGACAGACATCTGTGTGAAGGTTTATGTGTGGACACAAGTTTTCAGCTAGTTTGGGTAAAGGCGAAGGAGCATGATTGCTAGATTATATGCATGGTCAGAGCATTCTTAGCTTTGTAAGAATGGGCCAGACTGTCTTCCAAAGAGACCACCATCTGCATCCCCACAAGCAGCGGGTGAGAGTTCCTGAGGCTTCCCGGCCTCACCAGCATGTGCTGGTGCCCGTGTGTAGAGTCTGGCTTTTCCAACAGGTGTGCAGGGGCACTTCATTGTCGCTTTAATTTTCAAATGCCAAACGACGTGATGCTGGGCATCTCTTCATATGCTTGTTTGCTATGTACTTCTTTCATGGAGTGTCTGTTCAGATCTTTTGCCAATTTTACAATCTGGTTGTTAGTTTTCTTATTGTCAACTTTTAATAGTTCTCTGTATATTTTGCATAATACTCCCTGTATCAGATGTGTCTTTTGCAAAGGTTTTTTCCCAGTCTGTGGAGAACCATCTTTTTATGGTTGGTAGGTCAGGGAATCAGGAGTCAGGTTCCAAACACGGTCCTGCTGTTCACATGGTTGTTCATCTCAGATATGTTTAATCTGTGACCATCTCCTCTCCCTTCAGCCTCTTATCCTGTACCTTTGATATGTGGGAGAAGCTGGTCATCTGTCCTGCCTGGTACCTCACATTCTCCTTGGACTATGTCCAAGGGCCCATAGTGTTTTGAGCCCCATGGGCTGGTGTGGATCTGAAACCAGAGGGACAGGGCTGGGACAGGCAGGGAGGTCCTTCAGGTACCAAGGCCTCAGCCACAACTCCATCCTCAGGCTGTCATTAAGAAAGCTGTAACACCAAGCACATTTCTGAAACACTGTCGGTGACATGAGAGAAAGTCTGCCTGCATCAGCTCCCAGCCATGAGAGAGGAGAGCATGTTGCTGATGGAGTCATCTGAGCACAAACCCTTCTTTGTTTCCAGTTGTGTGAAGGACTCCTTAGATCACGTGAAGCGACTCTGAAGTGGGGATAATGACCAGACCATTGTTGACAATGTCTGTTTTGTGCCACGCACTGTTGAGTGCTGCTTGTGTATCAATGTATTCAGTCCTTGCCCTTTGAGAGAGACGCAGCTGCTAACCCCATTTTATAGTTGAGGAGGATGCTGAAAGATCAGAGATTAAGTAACTATCAAACAAGTCGATAACAAAATTTCCTCCAAGCCGACGACCAACTTCAGACTGTGCAGAAAGCCAACATCCAAGGAAGCCAGGGTGTGTGAGTGCACACAGCTGGTGCCACGTCTCACCAACCTTAGGAGGAAGCCCAGCTGCTCAGCATTCTGAGCTGACCTCGTCCCCACCCTGCTGTTCCTAAACAATGTCCCCTGACCCTACAATTCTTTCCCACATTTAAGAACATGGGCTAACTTGACCTGGTATTTATGCGCCTTGAATTGTAAGGATGAGGATTGCAGGATTATGGCCAGGCAGGGACAGTGATGAACAGAGAAGCAGGGATGGGGGATTGGGGAGCAGCACCCCTAAAGGTGCTTGTGCAGGTACAGAAAGGTAATAGTTGGGGTGCGGTAGTGCTGACTGGGACTAATGAGGAAGGAGAAGGGTCCATGAGGGGCTGGGGCCCTGATCCGAGCCTGGTGGGGAGCAGGCGGGAAGGACAGGGGCATGCTAGTCAGGAGTATATGCTCTGGAGCAGAAGGACCCAGGTCCCAAATCTCACCCCACTGCTTAGTAGGCATGTGACACTGGGGATATCACCGAATTGCTTTAATCCTCCCTTTCTTCATTTTAATTTCAAAGGATGAATAGTACTCAGTTTATGAGTTTGTGATGAGGACTGAGGAAGATGTGTATATACAGATATATTGAAGGTTTGACACAGAAGCTCCTCAATAAATTAAACATCGTATTGAGGTGTGGATGCTGAAGGAACTACTCCTGGGACTTTTCAGGTGTTTTCTTCCTCTCCCTTCTGCCCCTGTAGAGGAAGGAGCTGGGATCTGGGGGAGGGGGCTGCTGTTTGCAATTCTAGACTGATGAAGAGGTGAGCCAGCCAGAAAGGACCGGGCTGTTGTCATCCCGCAGAATCTTAAGGATGCCATCCTTGGGAGTCGTGCCTGTTCTGAACAAGTTGTAAGAGTAGCTGACACTCCTGAACTTTATTCTTTGCTAGACATTGGGTGTTACAGAGATGATCCGGCAGGTTCTCTGAGTGCACATGGGTCCTCTGAGCTGGCAGGTTCTCTGAGTACACGTGGGTCCTCTGAGCCGG
This sequence comes from Galagoides demidoff, assembly GCA_963574575.1. Taxonomy (NCBI): domain Eukaryota; kingdom Metazoa; phylum Chordata; class Mammalia; order Primates; family Galagidae; genus Galagoides; species Galagoides demidoff. The sequence goes on from CAUYQV010046159.1 coordinate 124,978, forward strand.
CAGGCTCTCTGAGTACACGTGGGTCCTCTGAGCCGGCAGGCTCTCTGAGTACACATGGGTGCTCTGATCCAGCAGCCTCTCTGAGTACACGTGGGTCCTCTGAGCCGGCAGGTTCTCTGAGTACACGTGGGTGCTCTGATCCAGCAGCCTCTCTGAGTACACGTGGGTCCTCTGAGCCGGCAGGTTCTCTGAGTGCACGTGGGTCCTCTGAGCTGGCAGGTCCTTTGATCCAGCAGGTTCTCTGAGTACACGTGGGTCCTCTGATCCGGCAGGTTCTCTGAGTACACATGCACTCCTGAACTTTATTCTTTGCTAGACACTGGGTGTTACAGGGACAACCCAGCAGGTTCTCTGAGCGCATGTGGGGTAAGCACCACTGCACTAGGCTTTCTGCACGTCATTCAGTGGCTGCAGTGGCCATAGGAGCACAGACTTTTAGTTACCCCTCTGTCATAGGCATTCACGGAGGTGGGCAGGCTGGCCTGGAGCTGGGGGCTAACACAGGATGGTCCGGCTGGGCTCCAAGGCCCATGCTCTGCCTCTGGGGCCCTGCTCTAACAGCCACTTGTACTTCCATGAAGGTCACCATCAGACACAGTGCAGCCTGCAGCTGCTGTTTCAAAATGAGGTTGTAAACATCACTCACTGCACCCCAGGGTGGCCACGAACAGGCAAGTGGGAGAATTCACACAGAATTCACTGTGAGGAAAAGCTTGCTTCCCGAGGTATCGCTATGCTTCTGCTCTGATAATGATAATTATTTCACGGCCAGGGTCCCTTCTGTCTCGATTATCAAGAAGCCCTGGGCCTGATTATTGCATCTCGGGGTCAGGAGCATTCTTTTCCTTCATCTATGATCTGGAGCTTTAAGCTTGACTTAGAGTTTATTATGTATTTCATCATGTCTATCTTGTGGCATTTTCAAAGCCATATTGATGACATGGGCATAGAAAAGGGAGATGTGATTTTTCATATTCAGAGGTAGAAAAGCTATAAGGCATGTGGGCAGTGATGACGTGTTACAGGTCAGGAGTTGTAGACACCAGGGATCCAGCAGGAGGGAACCCAATGTCATGGACCTTCCATTTACGTTAACTGCAAACTCAACAGAAGCTACAAGTTAGCTCCCTAATTAAGAAGTTCATTGGCAAATGCTTGCTGAACAACTGCTCTGTGCCAGACACTGCGTGGATTAGTGGATCTAACAAGTCATGGGCGGTGAGACAAATGCTTAGGCAAGGACCACACAGGTGGCGGGCCCAGGACCTGCAGGAGAGGGAGGCTCCCTGGCCCACAGTTGTTGCTGAATAATACCAGCCGAGCAGGAACAATATTAGTTCATTATGTATTCAGTACTTTGCAGATAAGTATAACATGGATGCCCCCAAAGCTAGTGCAACTGTAGGCTGTGTCAAAGGTCTGGGCTATGGAGAGTCAGGTTGGAGAGCCACGTGTTAAGAGATGCTAACCACCTGTCCCACGTTCAGGTAGGGCACCCCCGAGCAGCCAGGAGCAGCATTCCTGGCAGCCAAAGGAAGGGGATTAAGCTCCCAAGAAGATACACAGACAGGACACTCAGGTCTGTGTCTAAGCTTCTCGGTAATCAAAGCAGCTAAGGGACAGATCCCAGGCCCAGGAGTGGATGTTTCAGGGAGGCAATCTGTGGCCTAGTGTAGGACAGATCTTGGTTTTCTTTCTTTTTTTCTTTTTTTTGTAGAGACAGAGTCTCGCTTTATTGCCCTCAGTAGAGTGTTGTGGCATCATAGCTCACAGCAACTTCCAACTCCTGGGCTTAGGTGATTCTCTTGCCTCAGCCTCTGGAGTAGCTGGGACTACAGGCACCCACCATAATGCCCAGCTATTTTTTTGTTGCAGTTTGGCTGGGGTTGGGTTTGAACCCACCACCCTCTGTGGCCAGTGTTCTACCCACTGAACTGCAGGTGCCACCAGAGATCTTTGTTTTCTTTTAATCCTTCCCTTAAATTCACAGTTCTTCATGAATTATCTTCCTAAATGATCTGACTTCCTGCCCACCAAAGGAAGGTTCCTTCCTGCCCAAAGGAACCCATCCCAGGGATGGGGGGTTGATGGGAGTCTTTAACTTCCTTTTCAAAAGAAGGAATGTCTGGGTGTCAGGATCCCTCTCCAGCGTGGTGTCTGAGAGTGTTCAGTGGAATGGATGACCTGCCTCCTGCCAGATGAATTTCAGGTGAGCAGACTGTGAAATCACATTCTGTACAGGTCTGCCTCCATGTAATCTGATTTCATCCTCTAAAGTGGCCGGGGCGTGGGCACCGCAGTTTCCGTCTGCCCTCTGACCGCTCCACGGGTCAGGCGAGGCCCGGGGAGCTGCTGGGCAGAGCCAGTCACCCGGCAGCTGGCTGCGTCTTCTCCCACACCCTCTCCACTCCCTTCTTTTTGTTCCTTATGGTTCCAGCCACAACTGGTGTTTTCTGGCCACTTAATCCCACTTTATGTGGTATTTCATATTTTCACACCTCCATTTCATTACTGTGACCTCGTTACAACACTCGGTAAATGATATTTAAATAATAGTTTTCACATCTGGCCTGAATCGTGCCACAACCTCCCAAGTAAGCGCCTTAATTTTTTTTTTTTCATCTATGCATGTTTAGTGTAAGACACAGGTCCAGGTTTATAACAGGTGCTCAATACACAGTAGTAGAGGGAGTGAGTGACCTACCTTTTCTGACATATGGGAGTGCCTTTCCATATTCTTATTTTTGGTGGAGAAGTTTCTGATAAGACATCTCCATGGAAACACTTTACCAACAGAGGCACTGCACACGCTAGGCATAAAAGCCATCACATTTTTTAAGTGCCGCAGCAGACTAATAACTGTTAGTTTGCAATCATAGACTACAAAAGAAATGATTGCATGAATATCTGAGTTTCCAGGTGTTAATTCAATAGCAAAGAATGTGTGTGTCCTTGTGGTTTAGTTCCTGATGGCTAGGAGCTGCAGTGTACTTGCTGTTGAATTCACTAAAATCAGATTCAAGACCTTCTATAATTCTACAGACTCAAAGGAATAGAAAATGCCCCCAAAGGTCACCTAGCACAAACCTCTGCTTTTAGGTAGAACAAGATATAAAACTCCCATCGACTGTCTATCTTTTAAAAACCTGTCTCAAGGAGAACAGTTCTGAGTGTTCTTTCTACCTTGGAAATGCTTCTTGTGAGGAACAGCCCTTGTGGTCCCATTATACATGATAAAAAATTCCCCCCTGTTATACTGTAAGACTATTTCCATTTGTTCTGTCCTCAGCAGAGCAAGAGAACATTGGTCAGCTTCATCCACATACCGTCCCTTAATATGCCGAGAAAATCCAGCCTGCTGTCTCTTTTCTCAAGACTTAATAAACCCAATTCCTCAAGCCTGTCCTCACGGATCAGTTGGGCAATGCTTTAATCATTTTAATCAATTTTGTTACTCTCAGTTGAATCATTTCGAGTTTGTCTACATCCTACATAGATTTATTTATTTTTTTTGTCCCCGAATTAAACACCAGAGTAATGGAGAACTGACCAGAGCTAAGAATAGAACAGTCCCACAGTTCCGGGGTGTTAACAATTCTATGACAACATCACAGAAACGTTTCAGCTTTTTCTTTCTGGTAAGGATAATAGCAAAGTGCCTGCTCGGTGACTGCACCTGGGCGGCTCTCCCTTCCAGATCTTTCTTAGAATCACTTGGGGAAAGCATTTAGTCCCAATGTCAGCTGTTTATTCATCCTTGCAGGAAGAAAATTATCTGTTATGAGATCAAGAATAATGGCAGAGTCTCAAAAAGAAAGGCAACCAACTCAAGGGTTTTAGGAGCCAGACAGGGAGCCCCCGGGAGGTGGTAGAGGCAGGGGTGGCCGTGAACTTGAGAGTACCCGTGCTGTCTAACGGAAGGGCTGCCCCCTCCCCGTTGGCTGATTTGCTTTTCCACATAAGAATGTTCATCTAGTGTTCCAAGAGCTTCCTTCTTTTAAGGAGAAACTACAAATCTGTATTTAAAGTTGACTATCCCAGTTGAAAATGGCGATTAGTTAAACATTTTTAATCTACTGTGCAGCCCAGTGTGGCTGATAGAAAAGACATGTTTGCAGGCCAGGTTGTGCCCTTAGGCACCTGCTTTGATGCTTTGCCAAGATATTAATCTTCTGCCTTCCTGTTTCTTTAATAAATTTCAGGACAGGTATGCATCTTTGAGAGACATTCTTTATATATAAACACTTTTATTAAATTGTGTTTTAAAAGAAGATATTAAAGGCCAGGAACTTAACCTGTTCTCTCTCTAGTGATGGGATTGCAGTGCTCGCTAAAAATGGCAACAGTCCCTGGAGATGAACCTCCCCCTGCTCCACGGCAACTCAGCCATAACAGGCTGCTGAGGCTGTGCAGTATGGGGGCTGCAGTGATCCCCACTTCAAGCTGCTCTTTCTAGAGAATCTGAGGCCGATGAACAAAGGGAAAGTGGTTGAAGAAATGTACCCATTTGTCCTTGGTATTCTCATTTTCAAACCCAGCAGGTTCACTTTACTTACAAAGGTTGGTTGAAGACAGAGTTCCAAGCGTAGAGAGGCAATTGCACCAAAATGCTTCACCCTAATTACACAGCACAGCTATTTGCATAAGTAACCAGTCTGGGTATTGAGAGACCCCAGAGAGTCAATGCTTCCGCAACAGAAGTGATATTTTTGATAACTTTAAAGAAAAAATAGAAAGTCAAGACTTTAAATGTTTTATCTTTCCCAAAGCAAATAGTAGAAGGTATACTCTGTTTATCATTTGAATTGAATGTGTTGGAAAGAGATTCTTCTCCAGGGGAAGTGGGTGGGACACGGAGCTTCTCCTTGTGGCCATTTTTGCAGCAGGGAGAGCTGGCCATGTTGAGTATACAGAAAGGAACGAGTTTTTGTTGTATCAGAGAAGCCAGTCCAGACCTGATTTTCCTTTGCCACTGTGGAAAGATGCTATTTTTAAAGAGGCCACTGATCTTTTGTTTGCTGTAGAACATGAAGTAATCTCTTAGGGTAATGGCCTCAAACTAGAACAAAGGACAGTTTATCTCAAAGTTTGATAACACATTTCTAACATACTGGTAAACAGTGACATTGTTTACTGGGAAGGAAAATAAATGCTCTTTGTAAAGATTTTTAAAAATAGACAAAATAGTCACCTGAAGAGATTGGCCTCTGACGCTTGAATCACTGCCCTTCAGGGGTGGTTCAATTTGTCAGATTAGAAGCATGATGGGAGTTTAAGAAATAAAGGAAAATAAACCCCATCTAGGCTCCTTCCTCTCCATATACGGTTCAGATAATTTAAACGTGTGCGGTGGAACAATGCTTGCTATTTGTCATCCTTCTAGTAGAGTATAAGCCCCACAAAGCTCAGGACTGTGATGCCAACTGGACAGCAGACCCAGGACCGTGATGTCAACTGGACAGCAGGCCCTTGATTCCTAGACTCCTGGGTAACTGGCGATGAGGAGAAAGAAAATAAACATTATGAAGGATGAACAAAATAAAAATGCATCTCTCAGGGACTCCGCGCCAACTCTGACATGTTATTTCTGCAAAGGGCTTTAGCCTGCAACAATTGACGGGACGCATTAGGAATCGAGGCCACACTGTCACTATCTATTCAAGAACACTAAGCCCTCATGACACGAGCAAGTAACAGCACTGGCCTGCCCAAGTGACCAGACAATTCTTTAAAGGAGTATCACTAAATTGCAGCATTCCCAGGCCAGGGGTCAAGAGGAAAAAGAACAGCCTGGACAGCAAGTTGCCAGGTTACTGCGGAACAAAAGTGGCAGATGGGTTGATCTTAGGGAGAGAAATCTGCCAACTGGTGTAGAAAACATTAGTCTGGGAGAAGAATATCTCACTTTAGAGGAGACAGCTCCCGCGGTGCCATTCATTACAATCCCCGAGAAGGCCGGCCGTGCTGCGAGGGCTCAGCCGAGGCGCGGGCCTACATTTCCCAGACACAGACGCACACGTGCAGACACCACCTACATCTTTATCACCGCACGCAGACACTGCTTCCAGGGGCCAAAGTGTCGGGAAAACACAGTGGCTTGATGGGAATAAGAAAACCAGTGCACCTCACCAGCCCATGTAGGTCTGAAAGGGGAGAGAGCTGCAAAGGACAGCATGGCAGAAACAGGGACGTAAAAAATGCTCTCGCTGACAGCCTCTGAATGCTGCAAACACAATGAAAAAGCCTCTTCCAAGCCAGAGAAATGGTCTAAATCAGTTCTAAGGAAATGACCAGTCACGGAAATCAGCCTCCAGGAATGTCAAGTGGAAGTGGAAATACGCTCAGCCCCAGCCAGGCACTGATAGAAACACAGTGTTACAAAACAGCAGCAAGGCAATGTAATAAAAGTGATTTTGATGAAATGTGTTGCCGTGGAAATGGAAGCGTCCTGGGGAAGTGCTGGACAAAGCAGGAGACTAGGAGGGCCCGGTGACAGGAGAACTGGGGAGATGCAGGAGCCCACTCACAAGTGGGCTAGAACCTCCAGAGTGGGCGAGCTGCCTCAGTGCTGTCCTCACGGCGGCCGCTAAGGGACTCCCATGGGGCTCCTCAGGTCCCCATGTCCCGGGTGCCAAGGGGATCCCATGGTCTTAGACAGAACTAAATGCTGAGGTGGGACTTGACAGTCCCGACTTCCAGTCAACGATGGACCAAGGGAAAGGTCATTGCGAGATGCATGGGTACAATTCCAGACATGTCTTATTTCCTTAAAAAAGTGTGAAGCAATTTGCAGTGTCTGCCCGGCTGTTCTCTAAATTGTGCTACTGAAGTGCAAACTGACCCCACTCTGGGCCCCCTGTTACTGTCATGCCTCCCTCCACCTGTGTTTACTGGTCACCTGTTACTAGCAGGGAAGCATCACCCCCTGTCTGTTTTCTACCTTTGTGTTATAAGGAAATAAATAACAGTGTCAGACCACTGGATCACTTGAGCTCAGGAGTTCAGGACCAGCCTAAGTGAGAGTAAGACCCAGTCTCTACTAAAAACAGAAAACCAGCCAGGCATTATGGTGGCACCTGTTGTCCCAGCTACTTGGGAGGCTTAGGCAGGAGGATCAGCTGAGCCCAAGAGATTGAGGTTGCCGTGAGCTGTGAAGCCACAGCTCTTTAACCCAGGGTGACTGAGACTCCATTGCAATAAATAAATAAGTAAATAAATAATAAAATAAAAGGATCAAAAGTAACATGTAATTTCACCCTATTAATCTCATAATTTTTTAAATTCTGGATTTCCTATGAGTTTTTAATCCACATGCCTATATTTGTATATAGTGACGCTCCTAGTAAACACACGACTTTGTGGGGCTTATTCTGACATGACCACATTGCCTCTAGAGATGATTTTCACTTTTCCAGACACTTGGTTGTGGGACACTCAGGCCATGAGAAATTGGATCTGAAAGTTAAAGGAGAACCATCTGACATGAGGAGAAAATCGTATCATGTGATTTGTGTTTCATTTGAAGCAAAATGTCCTTCTACTCCCACGCCCTCTCTATGGCTGAGTCTCGAATAAAGAAAGATGGAACTAAGAGAGGGCACGCCCCTCCCAGTGCACCTGGACGTCTACACACTCATCAACCACGTACCCACCTGCCGGTCTCCACTCTGTAACCGCCTAGCTTTCACCTTGACAGACCATGAGAGCCTTCTAATGGGATTTTGGCCAATGGAAATCCCCACTGATGAAGCACGGTCACCTGGGACAGCTGGATACTTAAGGGAAAGGAAAAATGAAGCTAATAGCTTTTCACACATGCACTGAAAAAATTAATAACTTGATAATTTCTGGAAAAGGAGATAATTTGTTTCCCTGGAAGACTGTGAAGTTCAACATTACATGATTTATCTCAATGACCTGGGAGTACTGCATGTAATTATTAAAAATAACCGTCATGCCAGCTTGTAAGAAGCTTCACTGTGGTACTGCTAGTGCAATCCCAACTCACAGTATTTTATTCCACACAGCCTTGGAACACGGAGCTGGTTCCCTGCTGGTGTTTCTGGGGTTTTACTTTAGGAAGAAAGTTCAGAGACCGGACCCTTGAGTGAACTGTCATTTCAGTGGATTTGTTATAAAATCAGACTGATAACCTTCAGTAAGTTGCTTCTCATTCATCTATCACTCTAAAAGTTGCATTGGATCCACAAGTTCAACTAATTATTTTTCCAATTTAACAAAAATAAATTAGTATTATTGAGCTTATAGCCAGAAAGTTGATTTCAATTTGTGTAATTATGGAGTAACAGACTTTGTAATGGTCTGCCTCAGGAAAGACAGACACAGAGCAAGTAATTCCACCACCAACATGGAATTACAGTGACCAAAGCATTCTTTCTTCTTCTTCTTCTTTTTTTTTTTTTTTGAAGTTTTGGCCGGGGCCGGGCTTGAACCCACCACCCCCGGTATGTGGGGCTGGCGCCTGGCTCCTTGAGCCATAGGTCCCGCCCACCAAAGCATTCTTTCATCTCAGGAGCATGTTTTCAATCATGAGTTTGTGACTGACTAGGGTGAGTCTACTTGGCTGAGGCCGAGTTCAACCGGACTGGCATGTCTTTTTCTGTCCATTCATGTTGATTAGTCTTTACAGATCTGAGAGCAGAAAGCTGATCTAGAATGGCGGTTCTCAACCTGTGGGTCGCGACCCCTTTGTAACAGTGAAAACACATCCTGCATATAAGATATTTACATTATGATTCATAACAGTAGCAAAATTATAGTTATGAAGTAGCAACGAACATAATTTTATGGTTGGGGGTCACCACAACATGAGGAACTGTATTAAAGGGTCGCAGCATTAGGAAGGTTGAGAACCATTGACTTAGAATCACCAAATTTGGTTATTCATCTGGTGAAATCACAGTGCATCAAAACAACTAATTTTTTTGGTTTTCTGGAATTCTTCTCTGGAAAGAACTCAACCACACAGATATAAAATGAAATCAAGAGTTGAGGTGGTAGTTGTATATGTGATACATGGCATTTGTACACATGATAAAATGGCATTCGTTGTAACAAAGCCAATTTCCTAATTTGGACATGGAACTCTGGCTATGTAAGATATAACCATTGGGGGAACGTGGGTGAATGGTACCTGGGAGCTTTGTGTACTACATTTATGACACAATTTCCTGTTATCTATATAAAAGTAATGCATAAATGAAATCAAGAGGCTTGTTATTTTCTTTGGGAGATCCACAGTGGCAGAAGTTGGTAGCATTGTGGCTTCAAGCTGGAGAGAGAGAGATGTGGCTTCTACAAGCCTTGGTGAGTTTGATCTCTGGACACCTTAGGTTAAAACCACTGGCCTGCGGGTGGGGTGGGGACCCTCATTGCCTCCTTCACAGGTGGCTGGACAGTGACCTGGAGCTGTGGACAGAGGGACATGGCAACACAGGAGTGTGAGAGAGGGACTGGCCCCTGCAGGTCTGTCAGCTCCAAACTGTCCCAGGACAGCTCGGGCCCACTGCCCAGAGGAGCAGAGGACGTCACACAGCTGCCATGGCCACTGAGCCAGAGGAGCACCCTGTGCAGGGAGAGTGGCAGAGGGGCCCAGTAATGGCTTGAATGTGACCTCACATGCAGGCAGAGCCGGTGCTGTCCCTGGCTGTATGGTCAGACTGTCCCTGGTGAAACGTGAACCCAAGTGACAGAGTCCTAGACCCACGTCTGGCAAAGAGCGCTGTTGGCTCCCTGCTACCATGTCCTCATAACTTCACAGGCCCACTTTGGCTTGGTCACTGCCATGTTGAGATGAACCAGAGCCCACCTTGAGTTCCCACACGTCCTCTCCCTGGAGTCTGGACTCCGGGAGGTGGTCGCTGCACCTTGTCACTCCTCTATAGGTCCACACACCCCTCCCCCTGCAGCACCCCAGGGGGTGCCTTGCACAGGAGGGGCCCTCAGCCCAGTAAACAGGAAGCAGCTCTCAGAAGGGCACACGTGGAGGGAGGCTGAGTACAAGAGAATCTCCTCAGTCCACACAGAGGCCAGAGGTAGCAGGCTCTGTGTCCAAATGCAAGTCAACGATGAACTCTTCCTCTGGAGACGCCGTGCGGAGAGCGTAGACGCTGACAGGGCAATCTGCTCTAGAACACAGGGACCAGCCGCATGCCCAAGGTTTGCTTTGGGAGAATGGGCTGACTGTCGGAGGCCGCACTGTTAGTGACGAAGTGGAGTATTCAACATGAAGAAGAGAGGGGCTTGGCCTCTCCAAGCTCAGGAGGGAGGAAGGGAACTGTGGGGGGCACATCTGCATGACCCCCCAATCCTGCCCACCTTAAATGCCTCCAGCCAGCTATTTGTAGGGTCCTCTGCCTCTGTCTAGTAGAAAGTATTATTCGGAGTTCTCTGAGTGGGGAGAGAAAGGAGTCCCCATTAAAACACAGACATGTAACACTCAGAAGGAAGGTTAATCCCCCCTCAAGATGTCTCCCACTTATTGGTCTAGGAGTGTCAATTACTTGCAGAGTAGTAACAATTTCCCTGATATAGAAGCTCAGAACGAAGGAATCTGGTGAAGAATTAGGGTGAATTCAGCATGATCAGAGCCAGGTGGGCTGACCCCCCAAGGACGCCCTATGGGGGCCATAGATCAGGAAGAGCCAGGTGTGAGGAGGGACCTATGAGGTGCCACTGAGGGGGAGAGACGAAGCAAGAGACGAGAGCTTATGTTTTACACGTTCCTTTATGATTTTGTGTAACGTTAGTCATCCTGGTGTACTTGGAAAAGTTCCCCTTATGCTTAAGGTAGGCTAAATTTGAAAATTTAGCCATCATACTCATTGACTATCCCATCCTTCTAATATCTTAGAAGATCTAGAGAAAAGAGGCTGGTGGCCCCTGATGTCTTTCTCAGCTGCTTGCCCACGGCCAGGACAAGAGAGAGAACACACTGTCAGTCAGTTTGAAACTGCCTTGGGGAGAGCTGGGTTTGGTAACAACGATGGAAAAATCACCCATACTGATTTAGTCTTTTCTTAAAGAGGAGTGGCAGGTAAGGTCAAAAGACAGGGACTGGATGTAAACAGGTGAGGGGAGGAGCAGCCCACGTGAACCTGAGTGTGTCAAGTCAAGTCTCACCAGTGAAGACCGGCTGTGACCGGGCCGTGCAGCCCAGGGCCATGTTAGTGGAGGGCCGTCCTTCAGTGACTGATTGTTAAACTCATCTTCACTTTCTTGGCTTTTCCATATGCTCGAATCTATAAAAAGAATTCATTCTTTATTCTGGAATATTGTCTAAGGAGGAAGAAATATCTGCCCACATTCAAAGGTAGTAGTTCAGTTTTAGCCTGGGGCCTTCTTTAATTGATGACTTGTATAACATCTTTGGAAGTGTGCTCATGAATTCAGAGATGGGTCTTCAAAATACCTAGATTACAGGAAAAGGGAAACCCGATGCTTCCTATAAGCCTGACTGTGAGAAAACTGGTCTTCCAGAGCAAGATGTAGTGAAGACATTAAGATGAAGGAAACATCTGATAGTTGTTTTTGCATCACAGACGTTTACCCAGTATCTGACCCAGGGTCAGGGCCCATAAATGCATATTGAAATCCACTGCAAGGCTCAATCAAACACACCAAGAAGGGATTACTGGGCATTCATTCTTACCAGGGAACTCGGGTTTACTAATTGCTTCTCCTGTATGGGCAGTTTCTTATTAAATGTTGGATTGACAGAAGTTTGTCCTCTACAGTTCCAAGAGAGCTCCCAGATTGATGGTTTCTGGAAAGGGTCAGAGGTGAGTCTTAGATTGGCTTAATAAAGTGGGGAGGGTGGGGGGGAGGCTACAGCTCTGTCTGGGCAAAATGAAGAACAGTAGGACTGATGAACAATGACCAGATATGAGCAACTAATTACCCATTTGCCTAAAAATATTCATTTTGCACTACAGAAGGACATATTTTCTGTTTCAAAGACTTTGTTATTGATTCATCTTTGAAGGCCTGACAATTTACTAAAAGTGAGAGGAAACCAGGATAGAAATCTCTTTGTAATAAAGCCATAGAAAAATTAGACAGGGATTCAATTTTACGGAAGACTGCATTGAAGATATGGCGGTTGCCCTGGGGAAGCTTGCTTTCTTCTTCAGTATTAAACATTGCCATTTTAATTAATATTTGAACAAAAGCCTGAATAAACTCTGCCCTCAAAGAAATGAGACATTACCTCACTGGGCACTCACTATAAGCTTCACTGCTATATTTTCAAGTATCCTGAGTTTTCCCACGATGTTAACACAGCAACACTTCTTGATGAACTCCAGTGACCAGGCAGCAGTTGGTGGGTCTTCTACCACGGTCCATTTTGGAGGTCTGCTTTCATCTTTGGATTGTCAGGCTTCTGTTTAATTGCTGGGACCATAAAAACCCTTCCAGTAGAGCCTAGCTGAGCATTTCTGGCTGATGAGACCACTTTAAGACAAGCCCCCATCACCCATGATGAACATGAACTTGATGCCCCATCATTGTTCTTGACATCCTGGTTGAGAATGAGTCATCCAACACGCCCTCCATCAGAACAGATGTGCAAACTGAGACTCTTGAAGTTGACGAGCTTGACTTTTGAGAAAGGATTGCTGGGACCGGGTAGGGTGGCAGGAGGGATGCGGCGGGCAAGTGTTGTTATGGTGTGTGTACATAATGTTCTCCTTGGAGAGGTGTTTTTTTAAAAGCCAGGTTGGTTTTAAATGTGGTATTTAACCGATTGCTGCCAAATTGTGCTGCCTCCCCAGGGCATTAAAAAATCCATTAATAAAGTGTTTGTTGTTGTCAGGATGTCTGTTCCAAAGCTCAGGCTGTGTGAAGGGCTGACTCCCCACAAGACAGCACTGACAGGCGAGGGAGGTAGAGGAGAGGGCTGGAGATGGGTATGTGCTGCCTTGCTGACAAGTGGTGAGGACAAGGGAGGCGATGGATCAGTAGAATTTTCCATTAAATCAAGAAAAACACAACTTGCCCCTAACATCACCTCTGATGGTTTCTTAGACCAGCTGCTTCCCTGACGCCCTACTGAGGAACAAATTGCTTTCCTGGCAGGACATTTGGACACTCCTGCATTAATAGATGTGGATCCCAGCATGCCAAGCCAAGCGAGAAGGCAATTTAATATGAGCAGCACTGTCATCTCAATTTAGGACAACAGCTCGGATGCCCTACAGGGCATGGCAACAGCTTCAAGAAGTACACGGCATAAGACATTCTCACTGTCTTAAGGCTATAGAAAGCTGGTGTTTCTAGTAAACAGTCAGTCCGAGGATAACAGAAACTGTAACGTGAGGATGACGGCAGCATTGTCTGCTCTGCTCACATCAGTTTCAATTCATGTGGCTTTCACTTTGGAAGAGAACGGAGGCCAAGTTTTGGGTTTCTCCTTCCTCCTTCAATCCCATCACACAAAGAGCCCAGTGAGAGCTAATAAAGGAGTAGGTAACCCAAGACAGGGGATGTTGGGTCCTGCCGTCTGAGGAAATGTCATAGTAGGAGAGGAAAAGGGCACCTTCATGTTCCAGTTCTCAAACTCACCCTCTCTCCCTTGGATGCCACGCAAGGTAAAAACACACGGCAGCTCTTTGCATCTGCTCCTCCTAAGACCAGGTTGTGTGCAGTTTTTTTTTTTTTTTACCTCTATATTCATTATGTATTGGCAATATGTTAATAATAATTTGTATTTTATTTTCTCACTAATAACCATGGCTAAATCCAGTGTATACATTATGCTAAGATAATTCATACTAACAAATATTTTTGACCAGAAGTCTCATAATATATAAGCTTCCTGTTCTACTTTCAAAAAATAAGGATACATTTTTCTGAATTTTTAAGCATTATTCACTGATACATGGGTTTATGTCAATATAGTTCCTGCTAATCATATTGAGAGCAATTCCTATATAAATTGAGAAGAAAACATTCTCACATGTAACAGAAATAAATACGCGTCTCCTTCTAGACATAATATCTCTAGACAGAGACAGGAAAAGATGGCACAGCAGATCACGCTTGAGTTTGCTCACAGATGACAGGGAGTCACGTCCATGGCAACAGTTTTCACAGTGTCATTTTGTATTAGACACAAAATCACAAAATGACTCAATTGGTCATTACCATTTCCCATTGAACTAACTGTGACAAATCAAGAGGTTATTATTATCGTATTGTAAAAGTCCCTCTTGCTAACACTTACTGTATGAAAAAAACCCATTTCATGTATGTTCAAATGAGATGCATTGTTTTAAAAATTAATTGTACAGAGATTAAATAATTGTCTTAAATATGCTGTCTTCCTCCTCCTCCTTTCTTCCTCTTATCCTTGTCGCTGTTTTTTTTTTTTTGCAAAACCTGTGAATACATACAGAAGCAAATCCCTGTCCCAAGGTGCTATTTGAGGAAACCCACCAACTATGGACAGAACCGTGACCAGGACCAGAACAGCCAGATTAGGAGGTAACATTTCCCATAGCACCAGTTGGAAAAAAATTTAATGCAGTTCCTTCCATGGATTTAAAAAAAAAGATTCCTATCCAGCAAGTTCTCATTTTTTTAATTAATTTTTTAAATTATTATTTCTTTTGAAACTATAATATAAAAACCCTTTACTTATTTCCATTATTGTTTTAGTGAAAATGTAAGAAAATAATGACAGTTTCCCATGTATAGCCCTATCATAGCACTTCCAAAAGGATGTTGGAATGATCTGGCAGACTTAGGACTCCCGGAGCATGGTCTAGACTTGGGTTTCCAGCACCTACCACAATATCTGGCACATAAAATAGAGACCCCATTCACATGAGGCAGAAACATTCTGAATAAATACTCCCGTATAAGAACAAACTGTTTTGTATATCTATTGGAAGATATTTCAAAGCTACCTTCAGACTCAACAATAGTTAAAAACAAGACTAGGTTAAGATGAAGGTTTAAAATTCCAGAGGGATTATGATCCTCAGAGCCCAATCTCCTTACACAATTGGAATCTTGTCTGTTAGGGTAGGCTACTATATTTGTCAAATACTAACCAAAGAATGGTCAACCTTCTAGAGATGGAGAAATACTTTTTAGAAGAGTCTTGAAGATTGAGTTGAAAACAAGGTAGAAAGAGCAGATATAGCAAAGCCCTCTGTCCTCTCCCCATCTGCCGCCCCCTGCACCAGGAACGCTAGAGTTAGTGCTGAGACACCGCAGACCCTTGCCAGCTGGGGACAGTGCCAGTGGACCCTGCGGTCACCTCACTAAGTCCTTGTCTTCTTGTAGTTTCCAGATATATGTTTCAGTCCACATTTTCCCGCCTCTCTGCCCGCTTCCCTAAACTGTGCTGTTCTTTGCAGGAGATGCTACATGGACACGCGTAAGCCAGAGTTTTACGCCGCTGGTTTGAACTACCTTTCCCTGAAGCTTCTCCTGCGACCGTGCGCTGCACACGTCAGTAAACCTGCTTGTTTTTCTCTTGTTAATCTGTCTTTTGTTGCAGGTGTCTGTCCCAACTATGAACCTATGAGGGTTGAGGAGAAATTCTATTTCTTCCCTGACACTAGTAAGCAAATGGGTTTATTAAGGTATTCAAACCTTCCTTTCAAGACTGATCTAAAATAGTCTATATCTATTATGTTTCGGATACTACGGGACACTCTGACTTTATTGCTTTTGTAATCTCAGCATCTACTTGGCCAGCGCTGGGTTCACGGAAGAGTTGGCAAGGACAGGGCACAGCAGGTCTCCAGCAGAGGGCTCGACAATGGAGGCACTGGAATCAATAATCCGCCGGTGGCAATAAAACCGGGCACGGCATCATAAGGCAAAATATTGTAAATAGGGAAACTGTGTTCCTTGAATACTCGCAAAGGCATTCCAGCTCTGTAAACCTAATGGTCCCCATTCTTCACAACTTTGTATGTACTTTACTTATATAGTCATTGTGATTCAAATTACCTGAATGTGTCTCTGAAAGATTAAACAGAAATGCAATAGAGATCAAATAAAGAATTCTTCAGTGAATGAATGCTTTGGAAAGAGAACAATGTAAAAATATTACAGTAATATTTCCCCACATAGACAATGATCTTGAGAGAGGGGAAAAGGACCAGAGGAAAAGTTTAGTTTGACTTTCAGGAGGGCTTAGGATGCAGGTCTCCGAACCCTAAATGTTAAAATACGAGCAGATAGGGTGGCGCCTGTGTCTCAAAGGAGTGGGGCGCTGGCCCCATATGTGGATCAAACATTTTAATCTAATTATACCAATGGCCCAAATACATAACATATACAATACGGACAATAAACTGAAAGACAGATGTAGGGGGAACCCCGAGACGTCTATATATACAGCGTAGCATTGCGTGTCTTCTAAAGGCCAGAGTGAACGCAATGAAACGGTCACACCCACACAGAGCAGTGTGAACGTGAAGGTCCTGCTAAAGCTCTGTCATGGCTGAGGTCCCAGTATGAAGTCAGTAAACCTAAAGTTGGAAAAAGACGCAGCCGCCTGCCGCAGGCACGCCTATGCGCATGCGCACGCAGGTTCACCAGCTTTCGGGCACCGGTTGTGTTCTTGGGTCTTTGACAATTGCATCTTGCTTACTTGGGTAGCACTTAGGCTAGAATGGGCACAGAGTTTCTTATAAAGCACTAAGTCATCATTTCCTACTGCCTGCCTTGGGTTTTTCCATTTTGCCCCATTAATACCTTTTTCCTTAATCTGATGTCACCATTAGAAGTTTTGTTATATCCTTAAATAAAATGTAAATGCAGCAGTCATTGCCCCTGGGGGGAAACCCTCTGGTATAATTTTACATATTCAATGCCCATTCATTCATTCATTCATTCATAGCATTTACTAAGCACTGTAGGGGAGAGGGAAGACTTTCTTCTCATTCTCTGAGGGTTCCATAATTGACTTTATGAAATAAACTGACAGCAGACAGATTAGCAGGAGAAAAGACATACAAATTTGTTATGTGCACGGGAGTCCCTTTAGTATGAGATGCAAAGAAGGGCCAGATGGTTGAAGCTCAGGTAGTTTCCCTCAGCTACGGAGAGGAAGAGGGGCTTGAGGCTTCTGGAGACTGGGGGCCTGCTGACACAGGTCATGAAGGGTGCTGATCAAAGGCTGTCTCGCTAAGCAGATGAAGAGCCTCTCAGGCGGTAAGAGTTTTCCCAGAGCAGCCCATCAGAGGAACAGCGGACAGCCAGTGACAGTCTGTCTGGGCAAGGTGTTGACTCTTGTCTCCATTTCTGGGATAAGATCTTCCCTGGTTGATGAGTTACTAGGACAACTGTTTTCTTTTATAAACATAAATTACTTTTGCAAAAAGATAGCTTTTCAGAGCTACTCCTGTGTCCATAATTTCTAATAACAACCAGGTTGTAAGAGGCCAAAGAGGTGTGGGGGGGCGGGGTGCTGGCTCCTGGGTTGGCTCCTGTAGTTGTATTTTGGGGTGGTGTGTCCCAAGCCCCAGCAGCACTGAGTATGATCCTGGAGCCAGGGCCTCTGTGCACATCTGTGCAATTTGTGCACTGCACCCACAATCCCACCTACAGAGAAGAGGGGTCTGAAGATGGGGCATTCCACTTCTGGGGCCCTGTTAGCTACTGGGGCTGTGCCCGATGGTGGTGGGGGCAGGACGCTGTCTGCAGAAGGAGAGGAGGAAGACAGGACACAAACTCACAGGCACACTGGGTCCTCTTCCCTTGAACTTGGCTCTGTCTTACTGCTATGGCCAGCGGATGAGAGTTTTCTCCTCTCTTTCCATGCTAACTGTCTGGTTAGACCAAACTATTGCTCATCAGAGTATTCTCAGTGTTCTTTATGATACTGGATTCCACAGGGCCCCACTCTCGTTTCCAGTGGTGCCTCTGAATCAGCCACTGAATGAACCTATTGGGAGACCGAGGCGCCCTGGCAGATGCCATTTCTCCAGGTCAGCTCAAGGTACCTGAGGACCAGGAACAATTCGGTCCCCTTAATGTAACTACGGTCCCCTTAAAACATGACACTGTGATGAACACATCTCTTCTTTCATTCAGTCCCCAGAGATTTAGAATAACTTGAGCAAGTCCTCCTAATTGAGACAGAATTTTAGAAGTCTTTTTATCCTACAAAATACTTTGCATATACTAAAGGCTTAACATATATTTATGGGATAGAAGAATTTACATAGATATATGCTACTGTTAAACTAATCTTTAGGGAGATTTTTCATTTGTGACTAATAAGTTACTTAGTAAAGTAATTTGTTTTTTGGTATTTTCTAGTTTCTCCTTTTTGTTTATTAACAAACACTAATAAACTTCCTATGTACAAATATTTCCTGATGTATAAAAGAAAGGGACTTTTTTTGAGCCGTGGTGTAGATGCAGCTATGGGAATGTGATATGCCCCTCCACCCCCCACCCTGAACTATTGTGTCCTCCCTTCCCCATTCCAGTAAGAATTAGAAGAAGTGGGCTTCTTGAAGACTTGAAGCCTTCAATAGTATACAGTCACAGCCCAGCAATGGTGGGAAATAAAGTGGAACCCCCAGAGTTCCCATGGAGGAGAAGTCCTTGGGATCAGAACAGTGATGGAGCGGTGTCTTTCATCCTAGTCCCCAAGTGGATTTTGGGGTGTTTACAAATAGTGTCCCATTGCATAACACACAAGTGACACCAGGGAACACCAGTACATTTAAACGCTACATGAAAAGTTGTTGCAAGATTGTTGGGATTCAGACTTCCACAAGGAAGCTTTGAGGTTAGACATTGAGTAACTTGTTGCCAGTAAAAGCAATTAAATGCTGCCTCAGGAGATTGCCTAATTATCTCCCAAGGAGAGGCGACTATTTGCTGTGAATGATTAGTGAAGTCCTCCGTGAATGTGGGAGGCTGAACGAGGATTCTTGGAAATCAAGCCAGAACTGAACAAAGAAGCCACATCAATAAGGCCTTCCTTACAAGCCCTGCACTGTGTGCAAGGGACAGTAAGTAAGTTTGCCCGCCTCATGGTTCCACCTTAGAAGGCGGGAACTCTGCTTTGCTCTATTTGAATTATTATTTGTATCTTAATTTAGGAGTCTGCTATTTAAAACAGCTGTCGTGTGTCCCTGTGAGACTCAGGCCACAGCTGCAGGTCCCCTGTTGGGTCCCTCTCCACAGTTCCTGTTCAAGTTAACTTTAGGGTATTTACGTCAATCTCTCCCTCCAACATCTGACTGGAGGAAGGAATGCTGAGGACAGATACTTCATGGCAGGTGAGAAGACAGGGATGGGCACTCTGGCCCATGGCTGCAAGTGATGGCTCTGTCCTCCAGCTGCCCGACCGAGGGCCGTGGTGGGCGCCCAGTTCCCAAGCATAAATGTGGGAGGCTGAGCAAGGCCTGTGTGCTCTGGTACCAATGTTACCAGTGTGCAAGAAAGCTCTGAGGCTCAGAGATGGCAGAGACCATATTGGCAGTGGAAAAAAGTAAGGCAGAGGAAGGGTTAAGCGATTCATGACCTCCCAGCACTGGGACAGGAGATGCCTGGTTTTTCTTTAACTTTGTACTGATTCAGTTTCAGTAATAAAATACCTAAACTGACCTCTCTGAACTGAATACGATGTCTTCACAGAAGGAAGGCAGCTCGGCTTACATGACGTTGCCTTGGGGGAGCCTGAACTACTTGGAAGTTGTCTGCTGTGAAATGAGGCACAAAACTACTTCCTAAGTCAGAAAACATGTATAAACTTTATTGGTACAACCGATTTGTACCTCTAGCCGGAAACCTCTGCATGGGTTAAATATTCTTCATACATTTGTCAAATTTAGGAAGTGAATATTTACGTGCTTACATTTCGATGATGGAGGTAAATATCATTTGATAAAAACTGATCTCAGTCCTTGGGGGAATCAGCTCCTTTCAGACGGTGTATAAACAAAACGATCTGGGACCATTAACCCACTCCTCAGGGCAGTGAAACTTACTGAGCATGTCATAAAAACAACAGAGCAGCCACAGCACTTTATGTAAGAAGCATTTTTAAGAACGTTATTCGTTTCACAGCACCTTGATGTTCTCACTGGGTTTTAACTGTGTGTGCGAATTTCTCATCATCACCCAGAGCATCCCCCAAACTCTTCCTCAGTCTGTTCCTGGACAGCAGAGGAAAAAGAAGGAGAGGTACATTCCGAAGGGGCTGCAGGTCACAGCCCAAAGGAAGGATCACACATTTAGAAAGTTTGTGGGAATTCTTTATCCTGTGACGCTGCATGTTATTTTCCACATCAGGTATTCTGGTTTGAAAATCACCACTTAGGCGAAATTGCCCTTTCTTTTCTTTTAATTCCCCCAGAGACAGCAGGAATGAGAGTGGCCCCCTGTCATCAGTGTGGAGACTATAAGTCTTAGTTCTTTTAAGAGAAAAGACTCTTGCCCTGCTCTTATTCAGAGAATAAACCAGTTCTTGGAGAGCGTTAACAATTACCCATCTAGTGATAACTCTCTACTCTTCACCTGGATCTTAACACATCAAATTCCAATTTCAGATTTTCAACTACCTGCAAGATATTTATGCCTCCAACTAGCACACAGCAGTCACCACTGTCTGTTATACTATTTATTTTACACGCCTAGCCTTAGAAATAATCCTGCAAAGGCCCCACCCCCCACAATGTGGGGAGAAACCAACCATTTTTTTTTTTTTTGAAACCAACCATTTGAGATAAAAGTATCTCATGACCCCAGGAGGCCCCAGAGGAAGGAACCCGGGTGGAATTAAACAGAGGTCCAAAAGGAGAGGATTTTGCATTTTTGTTTTTATATTTGGGGAAGGGCGTGTGTGTGGAGGTGCCTGTCGATGATGAGGGTTGGAGCTGTGGGCGTGTGCCTCTCCCATGGACTTGAGTCCATTTGAGGCTGCCCTTGAAGCTGCTCACCTGTTGTACCCCTCCCTGGAGAAGAAGAGGCCTGAGACCAAGGGGCAGCTCATGCCGTCTATGCTCTGGTGAGGTGCTGGGGCCTTACTGGTTCACTCTGGCCATGCTGCTCCCAGCCTGAGATGGCCCTGGAGAGGAGGAGGCAGGGAGCTGCCAGTCTGATATCCTTGGGAGCAGGAGCTGGTAGCCTCAGGGGACTGTAGGAGTCACCCAGGGCACTGACCCCAGGCCAAAGAGTTCTTGTTTGCAGAGAGAGACAAATTCAGGCACCAGGTGGGCAACACTGCTCTTGGTCCCCCTGAGGAGCAGGAAGGAAAGTTTGCAAAGGGCAGAGGAGGCTCAGGAGTGTGTGGGGACAATCTTGGAAGTAAAAGTCCAAGACCAAGGAGAGCTTTTGTTGTAGAATTTGGCCAAGGTCAGGAAACGGGGAGAATTTGCATGGACATAAAAAACAGGGCACGTACTGCAATCTGTCTGCTTTATCTGTTCCTGGGAGTGGGAGAGAAAGGGCAGCAGTGGGTCCGGTCCCAGTAGGGGCTGTGCAAGTGGGGAGGGGGCCTGGGGAACAGAAGGGGAAAGGAGACGGCACCATCCCTTACCTGCTCCCTGGGTAAGGTGGCTGCAAGGAATCGGAGGGAGCCCAGCCTCTCATGCTCCCTGCCTGCCCCTGCCTGCACCAAGCCACCTCTCCCCTCCAGAGATCCACCACGCCCTGAAGAAAATCCTGCCATTCCTATCAGCGAGGGAATTTGTAAGCCTGAGAATCAGATCTGTGGCCAGATAGCCTGGGTCCAGGGAAACGATGACAGGAAGGATCATACTGCAAAAGAACGGCTCTGAGAAAGGTTTTGGACCTTTTATAAGAGATCTTCCTCTTGGGGATAAGTAGAACAAGTCTTTGCAAATAATCAATGATAAAGGACCACAAGGAAATTACATAGATGCCAAGCATTTTTATAATAATAAAGAAGGGGCTTCTGATATAAAGTTTGAAAAGCTTTACCTTTATACCCTTCCTTGAAACAACAGAAACAGAAAGGTTCCAATTTAAAATTTTCAGTGCAATTAGCTCTGATAAAAAAATATAAGTATAAAATGTTTCTGCTTGCAGGAAAATTCGGCCTTGAAACTCTGGGATTCAAGCAAACATCTAGGGAACTAATTGGGTTAAAATTAGAATTCACAAGTTTCAGGATTCACTTAAGTGAAAAGGTAACTTTTTCATTGGTAAAATGGTAATAGATTTATTTCTGGATCTAGTTTGTGAAACAGGTGTGTGTGTGTGTGATGTGTGGTATGTGTGGTGTGTGGTGTGTGCATTTGTGGTGCCTGTCCAGCTACACAACCAGCTCCCTGCTGAGGGGAAGCTGGACACCTTAGCTGTGTTGGCTCCAGGATGGGCGTGAGCTGCCAAACACTGACATTAATGGGATAGAGACACTTAAAACACTCGAGGTTGTCATCAATGAGTCTGAGGTTTTCACTTGCTTTTGCATTTTTGAAATAAATTAGTATAGGCAAAAACACCCTTGCTGAATAGGATTCAAGGGGATTAGGGGAGGGAGGTGCCTTCACAGTGGCACCTGACATCTTGTCAGAAGTCTCTATAAAGTCTTCACTTTATAAAGCTCACAGAGTGAGCTAAGCTCTCTGAGTGCAGCAGGGTGGCTGTCATCGTACACCCCTCACCACCTGCCACCGGTTCTCAAGTTTTGTTCAAAAGACTTTGACAAATACCATCTGGAAATAATTTCACTGGGGGGGGTGGATTTTTAATATGAAGCCCTATACAATTATGTGTGTGTTGGATACCATGGTAGATACTGAGGAAATAAAAAGGAATAGTTAACATTTAGGACCTTTAAATATTAAACATACATTTTAGATTAACAATAAAAGGCAGTAAATCGTGTATCATAGTAAAGAGAGGAGAGGAGACATCACTGGCACCTCCCAGGTTCCTCCCCATCCTCATCCTCACACGTCCTCTGCTGAACATTTCATCCCCCTGCACCTCCCATCCTCCCCCATCCTCATCCTCACTCATCCTCTGTTGAACATTTCACAAAAAGTAGTTGAGAATTCATTTTCAAAATATTCCTTGAAATAAAAGAATGATCCAACTCTTCCACTTCTCTGAGATATTAAATGAAAACAATATTGCAAAGAAAAAATTCTTAGAATTAATATTGGTCGAAATGGCCCCATGATGGCAGCAGATGTCACTCTGACCCACCTCCCTCTACACTCGTACTGAATTCCTCTTTCCCAGAGGTCACTCTCCTGGAAGCCCCGCCTGGTCCTCGCAGTCAGTGGATGAAGCCCTGACGCTCAGCATGCAGGACCTCCCGTCTATCCCTGCGCCCTGCGCTCCCACTGCCTGCTCAGTAATTACTCCCTGCTCTGGGTTTCTGTACCCTCCACTCTGGCTTCTGCCTCCAACTTAACTCTGGTGCAGAATCTTATGCTGGAAATATTTCAAGTCTCCATTTCTAGTTAAAGTTTCTCCATCCTTCAATGCCCTTAAGGAAACTCCCCACTCTCAATCATCAAAACACTTCCTTCTCCTGTTATATGACTCATCATACAGCTATGTGTTTGCTGGGTCCCCTGCCGAGGACACAAAAATCACCAGAAAGCAGCCCCTGCTCACCCCCAGCACCCCTACAGATGATGGTGTGGGTAAGAGGTGTGGTGTGTACACAAGCAATGTCATGAGGGTGAAAATGACAGGGGACAGGGTAAGAAGGTCCTTCCCTATCCTGGGCTTCCGTGGGTACCACTTGGCATTAGGTGTAGACAGTGGCTTCGGTGGCTGTGCCCTGTCTTCCCACTAGGCTATTTCTCGAGTGGGTGGCTGTGTTGTTACCGTTGTGTGATCTTAGTGTCCAGTGCAGTGTCACACATGGACCGGTGAGTCAATTAAAGTGTGTAGAATAATCTCCCTGACGCATATTACTGATCTATTTTAAGTATAAGAAAAAGATGTGGTGAATTTTTCTTTCTTGTGCATGTTTCTTATCAGAATCACTTAATTGCTGAAAACAGCATGATTTCTAGTGATTGTGGTGGAAGAATGAAAGCTAAGACTTCTAAGACTTCTGTTAGAAATTAAGTCATGCTCCGAGTAAACATCAGATTCAGTTTGCAGCTCTCACAGCTTTACTCTTGCTGTGTGTATTTCTACGTGGAGTTAACAGTGCATTTTTATATAAAATGAGAACAAAAAGATAAGGGGGTGTGCACATCATTCCAACCAGGGAATTTTCTAGAATTGTATCTCTGCTCCCCGTTTTTGGTAATACGGAATGCTAACTCTACCAGCACAACTTTGACCTTTCCATGTAAGGCGTGAATATAATTTTATGGGTATTACTGAAAGTTGGAAGTCAAATTTTTTATGTATGCCTGGGAATACAGAAAGTGAAAAGCATATTTATTTAAAAAGAGATCACCCAACAAATAGTCAGTCCTGTTGGAAATAATAAAGAAGGAGCATCCTTCTCAGAAGATTTATTTTACCTGTGTGAAAATATAAATATGTGAGACTAGATGGGAGTGGATGGCAATGAGTGAGAATAAAAGGAGAGAAAGGAGACACTGGGTGAGGGAGAAAACGGACATTGTCCCCCACCACTCATTTGCTCTTTCCTTCTTAGGAGCAGGTTCAGCTGCGCGCAGAACAACCACAGTAGATACCCCATTGCCTCTGGGGCTCTGACAGAACATGAGTGCGGTGTTGTGAGCCACTTTTGGGTCTGACCCTAAAGACAATAGCAGTGTCCTTTCTCTTTCCTCTTTGTTCCTGGGTGAAGTGTGGACACAGGGACTTCTGCTGAGCCACCTTGTACCATGTGGATGACAGCAACTAAAGGCTCGATGAGCAGAGCATCTCGGGTCCAGACTGTTATGAGAGAGACAGAGAAATAAACTTCCATCTACTTGAGCCACTCCTGCTTTGGGCCTGGACCTCACACCATGGAACTACTGTCTGGATAATTAAATGGTATATGTGATATTCATTCAGTCAGAGAAGAACAGAAAGGAGTTTTGTTATTGCTGGTTACTGTTACCGTGGACACAAAACTGTTATGGCTGCTAATCTGAAGGTGATATTGTGTACTCCTCAAAACTTCTTATCAACTTTGTTTTCATTGTTGTTAACTGCCCTAAGCCTTAGTGAATACATTACTTTGGACAAGGTTAAGAAAAATAAATGTCCATGTACCTGGTTAAGAGATTCCGACTAGAAGATCAGAAAGTCTCAATTCAGTGGCTTAAACAGAAAGGAAATACAGTAGAGCCTCTACAGTTGACCACCTCCTACATTCACCACCTCCTTAAATTGACCCAATTTTCACAGACCGGACATGCACCACATGTACATATCAGCACAGTGGGCCCAGTTCCTTATGTTGGCCACCTTCATAGATTGACCAGTTTGTTACAGTCCCTTGGGTGGTCAACTTATAGAGGTTCCATGGTATATTATCTTCTGTAACAGGCAGCTGAGCAACAGAGTACCTTCAGAGCTGATTAACTCAACACAGGAATCAAGTTCCTAAAGACCTATAGCTTCCCAAAACTGACTGTTAGCAAGGGTCAAAGATTAGCATGGGCATCTTACTCGGGACTCGCTGCTAACCTGGGAGGGAGGTCACCTCCCAAAGAGGTACACACTTGAAAAAAACCAGTCTTCTGTTAGCAAGAGATTGGTGAGATGGGGGACAGGAGAGGAATCAACACCGCTGATTCCAGGTCACCTGCCTGTGCACAGATTCTACCAGTGACTTGCTGGAAGCTCACCCCTGTCAGGCTGGTGGCAGGGGCTGAGGGTTGTGCTCCGTCAGCAAGCACTCCTGTCTGCAAGGGAAGGTGAACAGTCTTCAGAGGGGGTTTCATACTGCTTACTCCTTAATTTTCTGGGATAATTTGTATACCTGCCGATTTCTGAGCACGTATCAATGTTGTTTAAAGTGATACTCTGAATCCTGAAACGTACCTAGTAAAACATTTTATCTGAATCATGTTTACTAGGGAAGTCTGGTTCTTTTCTGAAGTTTCACAAAAATAATCTTTGTTTTCTTTAGAGCAAAAAACTGAAAATATACACAGAAAGATAGCCTTTAAACTAAGGTGACCAGATTTTAACATTGGTAAAGCGGGACACCATTGACTGGAGGGGGGGCTTCTTAATTAAAAATTTGGTCTATATGGAGCAACAAAAATTTTCGTAGAACACAAAAATAGTATTGTAATATATTTTTAAAAATTTCAACATAAGTATAATTTACAAATATAATACATTAAAAAATTACGTACAGTATTTTATTCTTTGGCATATTTCTCATTTGAGTGAATTTTTTTAGTAGATTGCTGTTGTTGTTTAAAAGATCATGAAATTTTTCGCAAGAATTTGTTAAATTATATTTCACACATAAAATGGCTTTCAAAGTCTCAACACTTAATTGTGATTTTTCTGATGTCCACACTTTATTTACCATAGAATAAACGTGTTCAATCACAGCATTAGTTCCTGGTAAGGACAGC
>CAUYQV010046160.1:0-20867 GCA_963574575.1 Galagoides demidoff
CCAGCTACTTGGGAGGCAGAGGCAGGAGACTCACTTGAGCCCAGGAGTTGGAGGTTGCTATGAGCTGTGATGTCATGGCACTCTACCCAGGGGGATAGCTTGAGGTTCCGTCTCAAAAAAACAAAACAAAAAAACAAAAAAACCTGTATTTGTTTCATTTCATTCCTTCTTTCATTCAATCAGCCAGCAAATATTTGTTGAATAGATATGCGTTAGGCCACACTGAATATTGAATATAATGAATTAGACATAAACCCTCTCTTTAGGAGCTTACTGCTTATCTGGGATAAATAAAGTATAGCCACACTAATAAGGAAACAAGGGATAAAGTGCTCATTTGCCATAAACTAGATAGAAGTGTAGGATCAGTGAATGCTCTCTGCAGCTGACTGCTACAACTTGATCCCAGCTCTACTATTCACCAGCTATGTTACCTTGAGTTAGTTATTTAGATTCTTTCTCTGCCCTAGGGCTCAACGGTGTTAAATTAAGGTACTTAAAATAATACCTGCCCCAAACTAGCCTATGTTCTTAGAAATCAGAATAATAGTTACCTCTGGGGATGAGGGAAGGAAAAGTGATTTTTAAAAAGAGCAAAAAGAGGTTTCTGAGATCTTGATAATGTTGTTTTTTGCTGTATATGTTAGTTAAAATGATATGTTTTATTTGTGAAAATTCAACAAGCTGTAGACTGATGACATTTTTATTTAGATATTGATTTTTTTAAACAAAAATGTTATAAAATGCAGGGCATCCTTCCTGTTATGTTCAAAATAAATGTTAGTTGCACTCAAAACCCAAATCTTAGAGACCTAAAAGTGGGAGCCATCACTTCTGACTGGGGCAGTGGACAATGATTTCAGAAAATAAGAAAAGTTGACCCAGATCCTCAAGATAGTTGGGTTATGAGCATACAAACAGATGAAGATGTTATTATTATCACTATTATTATTATTATTTTTAAGACAGAGTCTCACTATGTCACTTTCGGTGGAGTGGCATGGCATCACAGCTCACAGCAACCTCAAACTCTTGGGCTATAAGTGATTCTCTTGCCTCAGCCTCCCAAGTAGCTGGGGACTACAGGTGCCCACCACAATGCCTGGCTATTTTTTGGTTGTAGTTGGCCTGGGTTGGATTCAAACCCACCAGCTCTAGTGTATGTGGCTGGCACCCTAGCCACTGAGCTACAGGCACCGAGCCAAAAATATTTTATTTTTTAAAAAGTTTATCCTGTATCCACAAAAAGTATAATGAATCAGGGTGTGAACTACGAAGTTAGATCTCAGACTGAAGACCAGCTCCATGGTTTAATATTTGTCTTGCTTTGCCTAATGTAAACTAAAACCCTTTAAAGCACTTTCCTTATCTATACAGTGGGGATAAAAGTCCCTCCTTCATACCTGGATCATTATGGAGTCTAAATGTTATAGCATATACAATGTCCTTGTCAAAGATTAGACAAGCTGGTGCTGATGATGTAATACAGTGACATCTGCCTGAGTCAGTACATGCTGGATTGTGTTGGGCAGTGCCAAACTTCAGTTTCTCCTAAAGAGATTTAATTCATGTAATTTACATTTCTCATTTTCCCCCACAGACTTTAAAGATACTAGATTATTAATTATAACCAAGATACTTTATATTTACTGGAATGGAAAAATAGTGTGAGATTAAAGGCTCATTTTTTTCTTTTATTTTGTATTTTATTTACATTAATCATTAACATTGCATTTTGGGTTCCATTTTTATCTTATCTGGTATTATGGTTTTGAACCTAATTTAAATTTGATAAAGGTAGTATAATTATATCTATTCTCTCAATTCCTTTGAAATTTAAAATATTATAAAAAGGCATACACATATCTTACTATTTTAAATCTTACTGAACATCTCAAGCTCAGAGTGAATTATTTATTATAAATAGTCACAAAAAGATAATTATAAAAACAATTGGTATCCAGTGAGGTTGAATTATCAAGACGTGTTTTGCAAGAGCGTGTCTACCAGAGCTACATTATGATAATCAGAAATACTGGATTTGCCATTCTTGATTTGTATAGAAATCAGTGTAAGGGAAATTTCAGTTAATTCATTTGGGCTTTCATTCACCCAGCACTATTTATTGAATATCTGTCCACATTTGTGGCTCAGGCACATTATATAGATTATAGATAATTTTTCCAGACTCCTCCAGCCAATTCCTACTCCTGGGAGCCACACTGCCCTTCTTTTCCTTCCAAGGTCCTCTCACCTCTTCGTGCAATTGTCTATACTCAGAATGTCTTTGATGTCTTTCCACCTCACTTCCTCCCTGAAGGTCTCCTGTCCTTTCCATTCAAATACACGAATACACACACATTTCTCCACACTGACTGTGCGGTTCTTATTCCACCTTTGTCCGACCCTGGTGCTACTGTCCAGTCTTCTTTTTCCCACCCCAATGCCCAGGAGGCTGATTCCAAGTCATCTCCCACTTCCTGATTCTTGCCATCCGTCATGTCGTCTGTTTAGGCTAAGTCTGTGGGAGGTGCCCAGAGGAGATTGCAAGGTGGAGATAGAGGGGTCAATGGGAGAGGAGGCCATTCTTTCCTATTCTCTACTTGTTCTAAGCCTTTTTTCTGGGATGGCGTGTTCTTCCTTGACCCCTTTCCTATTAGACGATCTTTCCTACATGGCTCCAGTTCACCTTATGCTTCAATAACTCTATTGCTTCTTGCTCTTTGTGTTTTAGGAATGATAATGTGTTCCTACTGTTTCTAGTCTTTGTGTTACCTCCATGTTCCTTAACGCTGTTCACACATGTGTGTATAACTCTGTACATGTCATTTCTGGAGTTAGACTTTGGTTCCTGATGAAGGTCTGGCTTGCCCAGGATGTATAGTAGGCAACTCTGCTAAAGCTCTGAAGATCAAATTATAATGATCTATTTAAATAAATACATTTTTTCTTTACAAGGATCGTCTGATAGTCAAGAATTTCTGCTTTCCTTTGTACAGAATAATGCATAGCATGTAGTGCAATTTAAATGTGCATAGCATGTAGTGATGTATTTAAATAAATGTTTTCTACAATACATAAGAAAATACAATCTACATCTACATATATGTTTTCAAACTAATTTTATATAACACTTGAAGAGCTTAAAGTCAACCAGGTGATGTGTGATACTACAGGGTAAACAGTAAGTGGTTAAGTGCCTTGTAGGAAATTCAGTATTCAGGAGAAAGCAGAGTTATCATGAAACTTTTTATAAGCATTGGTTTTGGATTCTTTTAGGTATTACTGGTGACTTTGAGAGAGGTTGAAGTTTGTTGCTTAGCTTGTCTGATATGCTTTACCCTTTTTTTGTCGTAACAGCACACTTCATTTGCATGTGAGCAAACACCCACCCATCTCTGGCTTCAGGAGTGGACAAGCAATTAAAGGCTATAGTCAGACCTCCATAACCTCCAGCCCCAGTGACCAGCTTAGAAATTAACCGAGGACCTAAGCTGGACAGTTCAGAGCCTGGTTGGGGAGCTAGGCAGTGTGCTCCTCAGATACCCTCAACTGCATCCTTCTCTTCTCTTTTTGTTGTATGTCCCGACTGTGCAGTTTGCCACTCCATTCTAAGGTTTGGGTATAGCAACATAGCATGGAGCCTGGGATCTGACCTCCTCAGAAGAACACCAAACAATGGAAAAATGAGAGACAAGAAGATTTCACTGCCTTTCTTCGTCTTCTGTTTTATTTAAATTTTCTCCATTTTTGTGGGACATCCTATGTGCCTACCGTACATGCCACCTGTACGGAGTACTATAACCATGTCTCTCTGTGTATATTCTGAAGAATAGCATGTTAAAGGTTTATATTGCATAAAACCTAGTCTCATTTTTAGTTTTTCCTTTGCCTTCATGTACCTGATTTGAACCTTTCATAAAAAGTGTTAGCACCTTAATCCTTGCCTCAAACTTTGCTTTCTCGGAAACTCTGTCTCAGCCAGAGCCTTATATGATACATGAGCTATTCAGAAAGAACTTCTGTTAGTTTGAAAAACATGTAAAGTGCAAACTTAGAAAATGAGTTTGAGAATAAAGTTAGCAGAAAAACAGAGATAAAGGATGGGGACAGATTCCTGAGGACATGATTCAAGGACCTGGATATATCTTTGGTTAATGTGAGACTTTTTACTGGATTTTTTAGATATATCAAACATGTTATGTCCTTTATTGATTGTTTTGCATGAATTATTTCTTTCTGTTTTGCAACAACAAAATCCTGTATAGATATTTTAATTTTAGGAGCAATAGAAAAACCTATGTAGTTCACATGACACCTTTACATTTACGATAATTCTTACAGACTTGAGTTTAGAACAGTGTTTTTCAACCTTTTTTATCTCATGACACACTTGAACTTATAGTTAAACTTTCATGAGATACTTAAATTATGTTGGTTTTAAAAAAGAGTAAAAACATGAATATACTTACTGTGCTTTGAACTTATTTCAAAAATAATTTAATTAATGATACTTAAATTTTTTTTTGTGGCACACCTAAGATCGTCTCATGGCACACAGTGAACTAGCTGAAAATCACTGTTTTAGAAACATTGAGAGGTAAGATTGGAAAGGCTGGTTGAGACCAAGAGTTGAGTTGTATTAAATGTCAAATTAAAAACTTGGGTTTCTTTCTTTTAGAAAGGGTACAAGGGAGCTATTTGAATAAAAGAAAGTTTAAAAGACATATCTTTAAGGGAAAAGGTAAATAGAAATCTATACTAGTTTTCTATTTTTAACATAACAAATGATTACAAACTTAGTGGCTTGAAACAATAGAAATTTATGTTGTGGTTGTGGAGGTCAGGGATCCAAAACCAGTTTCACTGAGCTAAAGTGAAGGTATCAGCCAAGCTGTGTCCTTCTGGAGGCTCTAGGAAAAACTCATCTACTTTCCTGTTCCAACTTGTAGAGGGTGCCCACATTCCTTGGTTTGTTGTCTCCTTTCATCATCGAAGATAGTAGTGGCCAGTTGACTCTCATCACTCTGACTTGAACTGTGTACCACTCTTCTCCACTTTTAAAGGACACTGTGAGTTCAATGGGCCTGTGCAGATAATCCAAGACCTTCTCCTTATTTTAAGATCAGCTGATTAACACTTGAATTCCATCTGCTATCATGAGTCCTCTTTGCCATGTAGTGGACATATTAACAAATTCCTGGAATTAGGACTTGGACATCTTTGGGAGGCCATTATTCTGACTTCTACATTTAGAAAAAAGAGTCCCTTGAATGTTGGTCTATTCAGCCCCATCAAAACCAGCCTTACTCTTTATAGGAATAAAAGATAATCATTTTGGGTTCCACAAAAATGATTTTTACAGAAAAAAATCTGAAAGTATTGAAAATAGTACAGGGATGTCTTATCCATTTGAAAGTTAATATCAGAAATGTAACTTTCCTTTGTTTATTTGTACAGTTTGAAATAGGTCCTAAATGAAACTTCCTAACTATGAATTCACCTACAAAGTTTCCTTTGCCACACGAAATAGCATAGTCACAGGTTCATAGAATTAGGACATGCATATCATTGGAAAACCAATATCCTTCTTACCATAGAATTTTGTATATATTATTTGCATTAAAATGATTGAGTCCTTCGTTATAAATGCCAGGGACATATTAAAAATTTTGGCAACTCATGTTATAGGCCATATTTTCAAACTGTTGATATGGAAATTTAGTGGAGCTAATATTCACTCAACATTTACTGAGCACCAGAATGGGGCTGAGAAAAATTCACAACAAAATAAAACTGACAGGTAGGAATTACTTTAATCCCATTTTATAAATGAGAAAGTTAGATGAAAGTAGATGTCACATGGGTTGTCCATGTTCACTCCCATCATAAGAGATACATCAAGAATTGAGAATAAATTTGGTTCAAAACTTAGTGAAGTTTAAAGGGTATCACATAATTTTAATTCTCACTATTTTAGAGTAGTAGGTTATATGGTCAGCAGAACTCAAGTAATATATAAACAAAGTAGTCATCTTTTATATGTATTATGGATTTCAATATATTCAAGTTCGATATCTGTTAAAACTACAGTAAAAAATTGTGATATTGGTCAAAATATTACAAATCAAATTGTAAGTGTATTTTAGGGATTTTTGAAATCAGTGAGACAAACATCGATTTACCTAGATATTAAAAGTATTTTATAGTGGTCTCACTATTTTGAGCCTTCTGCTTGAGGAATCTGAAGATTAAAGATTGCAATCTCCTCTTCTGGAGACACTAAATATTATGAAATATAAATTATTACACATAAAAATTATTAAGTGATTATAGAATCCTGGGTAAGTCTTGATAAGGATTTGGAAATTGGCATTTTTTTCCAGCCTTGCTTGATACAGACTTGTTTATGGAAACGTCCACTTTCAGTGAAGGATTGAGAATTGCATCAGAGATAGCTTGCAAAATATCACATTCTTTTCCTAGTATAGTCTTTATAGACATCTATCCTGCAGTCACTATTTACCATGAGCAGTCAATATTCAGTCTTTGAAAAAAAGAACATTAACTTGTTGAACTATAATTCAAAATAAGTCACAATTTAATCTTATTTTAAAAACACTCTAGTTAATTGTAATTAATGTTTGACAGTTTGAAAGACATCTGTTATATTAACATAATGGTCTTATTGCATGTGAAGTGTTGCATATTAAAGACTCAGCAGAGTTGAATTATGGGTATCTTAAAAATAAAAGAAGAAAATCTTTTATGAAAATATGTAGTTCTTTACACTATTTTCTAAACAAATAGGATTTTTTTCTCTTAACACAATAATTAATGAAATATATATGATTCCTTAAAAGGGTAATAAACACCCTGCTGTTTTGTTACAAATTTGATCATTCTGAAGACAGTTTGGTTCTATGTTTTACAATTTGGAAGTCATTAACATACTCTGTAATTTTGTAAATTTACTCATTGCCAGCTGTGATTGTTGGAAGTCACTTAGATTCTTAGATTGTTCCATGCTATTTTAAATAATATTCTAAATAAACAAGTGAATGAAGGCAACTCCCTGTACCAGAGTTCAGGGATGCTGTTAAAGCCCCATAGCAGTGATTCCCAACCTTTCTGGCTGAGACACTAGTTTCATGGAAGATAATTTTTCCATGGACTGCTGGGGAGAGTGGTTTTAATATGAGCCTGATGAGCCTGCAAGCAATTGATTTATTATGGACTCTGTGCAGTCAGATCTCCTTGCTCATGATAATCTTTATTTGCAGCTAGCATCACTGCCTCACCTCTGCCTCAGATCATCAGGCATTAGATTGATAAGGAGCACTAAACCTAGATCCTTCATGTACGCAGTTCACAGTAGAGTTCACACTCCCGTGAGAATCTAATGCCACCACTGATCTGACAGGATGCGGAGCTTAGGCAGTGATGCTAGCAGTTGGGAACAACTGTAAATACAGATGAAACTTCACTAGCTTGCTGTCGCTCACCTCCTACTGGGTGGCCCTATTCCTAACATGGAACACAGCTCTGTGGGAAAGTCTCTTCTTTCATCATTCAGTATAAAACATCATAGTGCCAAGGTGGAGAAACCCTTACATAAATCAATAATAAAATCAAAAAGCAGATTTTAATACATCAGTATATCGGCCCAGTAACTGTGACACATGAAACATAAAGATGAAGACTTTGAAAAAACAAACAAATCTGAACGAATCTCCCCTTTATTCACTCTAAAGTAGGGGTCCTCAAACTTTGGCCTGCGGGCCACATGCAGCCCGCCTTGAACATTTATCCAGCCCACCCGGTGTTTTTGCTGCTGCTGCCTGTCCTGCTTAGCAGCCAATTTGTCCCAGGGCCTGCAGTCCAGCCCTCCAACAGTCTGAGGAACAGTAAACTGGCCTCCTGTTTAAAAAGTTTGAGGACCCCTGCTCTAAAGATTTATATTTATAAAAAGTTGTTTTCAAATGGAGCATATAACTTATCTTCTAAAGCAAAAGAACCTAACAGTGATGAATTTTCAAAGCATTCACCTCACTAGTGTTTATGTTTCTCTCCCTATTAAAAAATTTAAAAGCTGAAATAAAGACACTAATTTGTTGTATTAAAATGATAGCAGTAAGTAAATAATTTTAAACGGGGCCAGTGTTAATGGACGGTGGACACTTACTAGAATTGGTTTGAATATTTTGTTTAAGCTTTCTGTCTGGAAATCTTATCACAAAATGTTGCTGATACATCATATTTTCAGGATCTGTAAATTTAACTTTACATACAGTTGATCCTGCATTACCCAAGTGTTATGTAACACAGTGCCTGAAACATAGAAGTCATTTACATCCTCTGAGTATGTAATTTTATAAATATATGCTCAGTTTGCTGTGGACAGTTAAAATAGGACAGCAAATGCAAGAGAAGGATGGACCCCACTTCAGATATAATTAAGTAATAGAAATTTATTAGGAATTTAATACACCTGCAGGTGCAACTACAGGGGGCTGTTGTCGAGGGCCCACAAGCAGCCTTGAATAGTGGGGGGAAAACCTTTTCATACCATTATTCTGCCTAATCATGCATGCTCAGCAAGCTAGTGCAATACAGAAGCCAACCACAGCATTTAGCACAATGCAATACAGCTCAGGGGTTACAAAGTAAGGGTACATCATAAAGGCTTACCCAATTCAGGGTGGGGGTACAGAATACATCACAAGTACATTACACATGATCATAAGATGGGGGTCACACAGTTCAAGGGGTACAAAACAAGTGTTAGGTAATTTTCTGAGAACAACTGGGGACCTTTTAACACAGGGCTTTATTTGGAATCCACCCCTCCCTTCTTCAACCCCTCCCTGCATACTTCCTTAATTTCAGGCTGTTTCTTTTCCCTTGAGGTGGCTGGGACTAGAAGACTCAGGAGAGTTTTCCTTTTCAAGGGTAGGGGGCTTTGTTCCCCACTGGTCTTAGGGAGGGGGTCAAGGGCTGGGGGCTTAGTTATTACACAGTGAGCAAAAAAAAAAAAAAATGATGGGAAAATTCTTTACAAAACTACAAACCACTATGTAGAGACATGGCTCAAATATGCCACTTTCATATTTCTGCCTTTCCTACACATTTCCTTTTTGCACCTTCTGTGCTTGGCTACTTCTGACACATGTGTGCATGTGAACACATATAGCATGAAACAATCTAATGTGAAAATTAAAAGTATCAAATCCTTATATAAGCATCTAGGATTAATAGCCAACTGTTACTGCATACTAGGTATGTATGTATGTATGTTCTAGATACCTCCAATCTCTTAATTTGTTTAAATAACCTCATGCAGAAGTGCTTTAACTCTGCAGTGTAATATTCCTCATTCTTTTAACAATGCCCAGAAAGCATTTCTCTAATGGTCTCCAAAGTAGATAACTACATGATGGCTCATGTACTTGCTTAGAATATTCCTTCAAGTTTTTGGTTTTAGTTCTACCATTAAGGATTAGACCCAATGTCATATCTTACAGGAAAAAAAAGTCACTCTTCTCTTAGCTATAGGAGCTCTTTTTCTCTTTACCCTCAATTAAATTTTGTGAGAAAGATACTCAATGTATCAGGTAACTTTACTCCACCCTAAAACTTAATTGCTTAAAACAGCAACTACACACATGTATGAGCTTTCACTTACAAAAGTTAAAGTTTGGCGATTTGAGTTGGGCTCAGCTACATGATCTTTTAAGTCTTGGCTGGATTTACTCAGGCATCTGTGGCTCTGCTTTAGAAAGTTGGCTGGCCATTGGCAGCAGTGATGGGGGACACTGGGCCATGTGCCTGCCGCTTGTCATCCAGCAGACTAGCTCAATTTATAGCAATTTGGCAAGTTCTCAAGAGTGAGCTGGCACAAAGCCACTTCTGTTGCACTCTATTTGTCAAAACAAGTCACACGCATGATGCAGATTCAAGGTGATGGGAAATAAATTCTAACTTTTGATAGGAGGAGCCACACAGTCACATTGCAAGGGCTCCTATATACAGGTAGGGGAGTAATTGTAGTCATGCTTCCAACCAATCTATCCAGCCCAGCAACATGCCATATAATCTCTTTGAAGTTAAGCACATTGTTTTATACAAGGTCCTGGTATATAGCAAAGGTTCTGTGTAAGCTTTATATCAGCAAGTATTTATTTTTAACTGTGCACTTTTCTTTTATTCTTGGTTTAAAATGATTAAAAAGGGGAATGTAGGTCACAACTCATTCCTTGGTCTGACTACAATTACTTTGGATCTTAAATCAATACTTATCTGTTTCTAAGAATTAGTAGAATGATTTTTCAAAAAGAATATATTTTAGAGGTGAGTGTTCACCCATGCCTGATATACTTGAAATCAATTTTTTTAAGTTGTTTACATTTTCTTGGAGGACTAGCCAGTAATAAACATCAAAGTCAGAAGCACATATCCTTTGATCAATTCTAAGTGTAGTAACTAAGCCAAAGAACTGTTTGGTCTTAAAATCAACAATGGAATGTTTTAAAAGATTTTGATGGTATTAATCTTTATAATATATACCTCCCTTTAGTTTTGTCCTAAAGTTTGTAAGATCATATACAGTTTGTCTTTTTATGTCTGGTTTATTTCACCGATCATAATGTCCTCTAGCTCTGCAGTCCCCAATCCCCAGGCCATGGATCACTGGTCTGTGGTGTGTTATGAACCAGGTCACAGAGCAAGAGGTGAGAGGCAAGATAGCCCCCAAATTTCATCTGCATTTACAGCCACTCGCCATTGCTCTCATTACCACCTGAATGCCTCCTATTAGATCAGGAGTAACATTAGATTCTTGTAGAGAGCAGGAACCCCACAGTAAACTGCATATGCCAGGGATCTAAATTGTGAGCACCTATGAGATTCCAGTGCCTCATGATCTGTGGTAAATGTAATACATTTGAATCATCTTAAAAACATCTCTCCCCCCAACCCCAGTCTATAGAAAAATTGTCTTCCATGAAAAATAACATTTATCACAATTTCTTAATTTGTCAATAGATATTTATGCTCATTCCATATCTTAGCTATTGTGACTAATGTAGGATTGCACAGGATTGCAGACATCTCTGAGATACTGATTTATATACTTCAGATATATACCCAATAGTGGAATTTCTGGACCATATGGTGGTTCTATTTTTAATTTTTTAAGGAAACTACATAAGGGCTATAACAATTCATATTCCACCAATGGAATATAGGGTTCTGTTTTTTCTACATCCTTGCCAACTATTATGTTTTGACTTTTCAATAACAGTCAGTTAATAGGTGTGAAGTGATATCTCATTGTGGTTTTGATTTGTAGTTTCCTGATTATTAGTGATTATGAACACATTTAGTCTACTTTTCCCCAAAAGCAGAATCTGCGTGTCTTCTTTTGAGAAATATCTATTCAGGTCTTTTGTCCATTTTTTAATCAAGTTATGTGTTTTTGCACTATTGAGTTGTATGAGCTCTTTATATATATTTTTATATTAACTCCTTATTGAATATATGATTTGAAATATTTTCTTCTAATTCATATTTCCCCCTTTTATTTTGATGAATATTTTCTTTACTGTGAAGAAATTTTTAGTTTACTAGTCCCACTTGTTTATTTTTGCTTTTGTTGCCTGTTTTGGTGTCATATTCAAAACATCTTTGCCAAGATCAGTGTGAAGAGACTTTTCCTCTGTGTTTTCTTCTATGTAAACTTCTAAAGAGTTTTATCATTTCAGGTCTTACATTTAAATCTTTGATATATTTTGAGTTGCTTTTTATGTCTGGTGTAAGAGAAGGGTCCAATATCATTTTTCTGCATGTGAATATTTAGTTCTCACAGTATCATCTGTTGAAAAGACTGTCCTGTCCTCATTCTTGATTGTCCTTGTGAAATATTAACTTAATATATACGTATGGATTCATTTCTGGGTTCTCTGCTGTGTTCCACTGACTTAAGTATTTGCTTTTGTACCACACATTTTTATTACCATAGCTTTGTAATATAGTTTAAAATCAGTGAGAAACTTTCAGTTCTGTTCTTCTTATACAACATTACGTTGACTATTTGTATTCTTTTATGATTCCATATGGAATTTAGATTGCTTTATCTATTCCTTGTAAAAATGTCATTGGAACTTTGATAATAGTTTGCATTGAACCTATAGATTAGTTGGTGAAGTATGGACATTTTAACAATCCTAATTCTTCTATTACATATACACACAGGATATATTTTAATGATTTATATCTTCTTCAATTTCTCCAATGTTTTATAGTTTCAATCTATAAAGTCTTTCAACTCCTTAGTTAATTTATTCCTTAAATATTTTATTACATTTGCTGTTATTGTAAATATTCTTGTGCTTTTGATTTCCTTTACAATAGTTGATTGTAGGTATAACTGCTACTGAGTGTTACAGGTTGGTTTTATAGCCTGCAATTTTGTGGAATTTATTTGTTCATCTCAGCAGTTCTTTAATGGAGTATTTAGTTTTTCTGCAAATATGATTATGTTATCTACAAATAGAGATAATTTTTCTTTGTCCTTTACTATTGGCTGCTTTTCCCCCTTTGTCTAATTGCTCTAGGTTACAGCTTCCAGTACAATGTTGAATAAATTGACAAAAGTAGGCATCCTTATCTTATAGTGGATCTTAGAGAAAAACCTTCTAGTTTTCTGCCATTGAGGATATCTTTTGTGGGTTTTTAAAAATGCCTTTATTGTGTTGAGGTAAGTTCATTCTATACCTATTTTGTTGAGAATTTCTATCATGAATGGACATTGAATTTTGTTAAATGCCTTTCCCACATCTATTGAGAAGATCATGCAGTTTTTACCTTTCATTTTGTTAACTTTGTACATTATGTTGATGGATTGGTGTATGTTGAGCCAACTATACATTTCATAGATACCACTTGATCAAGGTACTGTCAATGCCTTAGATACATTATCCACTCTAGACTGCAAGTCTGTTGCTGAATAATTTTCTGCTAGTCTCATGGAACTTTTTGTGATAACAAATTACTTTTCTGTTGTTGCTTTCAAAATTATTTCTGTATTAATTTTTGACAATTTAATTATGAAGTGTCTCACAAAGTCTCTTCAGATTAATCTGATTTGTTATCTTTTGGTCTTCCTGGTCCTATATGTTTGTTTCCATCCCTATATTTGGGAAATTTTCACCCATTAGTTCTTTGAATAATCTCTCTTTTTGTTTTCTGTTCTCGTTATAGAACTCTCATAATGTGTATATTGGTCTGCGTTATAGTGCCTTACAAGCCTATCAAGCTTTTTTACTCTTTTTCATTCTATTTTTTTTTCTTTCTGTTCTTCTGACTGGGTGATTTTGAGTCCACAAGCCTATCCTTTGACTAAGTATACTGTTAAACCTCTGTATTAAAATTTTTAGTTAAGTCATTGTATTCTTCAGCCTACTTTTCTGTTTAGTACTTAATTTTTTGTGTGTCTCTGTTGAAATTCTCAGTTTGTTCATAATTTTTTAATGACCCCAATGAGCACCTTTATGACAGTTATTTTTTAATTCTTTGTCAGAAAAATTACATATCTCTTTTTTATAAGGATTGGTTTCTGGAGATTTATCTTA
Organism: Galagoides demidoff; assembly: GCA_963574575.1. Lineage (NCBI taxonomy): Eukaryota > Metazoa > Chordata > Mammalia > Primates > Galagidae > Galagoides > Galagoides demidoff. The sequence continues at coordinate 13,632 of CAUYQV010046160.1, forward strand.
TTCTTTATTTGGCGTATATTTTCTCATTTCTTTATTTTCCTTGATTGTGTGTTGGTTTACATACATTAGATCAAATAACCACTCTGCTCATCTTCACAAACTGGCTTTGTATATAGAAGATGAAACTCACAAATCAGACCAGCTAGAGATTCTGGGTGCTTTCCAAACCTCTGCGCTTATCCCAACCACTGACTTTGTCCTAATGGCTCCCAGGAGCTTAGAGGATGCCAAATCCCCTCAGTGCATCAGCACAGATGAGATAGAAACCAATCGCTTGAGTAGCATCCAGAAAATTCGAGGTGTCAGATGTGTGGTCCAATTCCTTCTCTCCTCAGGGAGAACCTGAGAGCTGGAGTTTATTGCCAGTTTACTCTGTTGTGAAATGGAAGAGGAACTGTGGTAACTGCCTGTATTCTCAGACCACATGCTCTTTCAAATCATTGATTTGCTTTCCTGTCCCTCCATGGGCCTAGCAAATACTGACCCCATCAGATCTCAGAGACAGAGAGGTTAGAGACCAGACGTCAGGTAGCAACTGGGGAAGCTAGATGCTTGCTTTTATCAATGAAGTAAGCTGGGGGAGGAGCCAAAGGAATTATTTATATGCCCATTCAATCCCCAGGCCATAGGATGTGCCCACGTGCCCATTTAATTCCCAGAAGACTAGTTATTCTCTGGCTCTATCAGTTCCTAGTGACAGGCTAGTTAGAAGCCACATCCTCTAGCAGTAGCTGGAAATGTCAGGACATCAGACGTGCTTGCCAACTGTTTCCAGCAAGGAACTGGAACTTGGGCTTGTTGTCTGCTTTCTCTGTGATAATTCAGGGCAAGAACCAAGGGGAGTGCTTGTGTATCTGTTTAAAACCATATCTTTGTTCTCTGTAGTCCATGAATGGTGACCCCCACTGGTTTCTAGAGATACGTTGAGTTAGGAGCCAGTCCCTTGGGTAGCAGCCATGAAATTTCTGGTGCTAAATGTATACTCTAATCCTTTGCTCTTCAGGGAAAAGCTCAGAGTTGGAGGTTCGCTCACACTTGTATGGTGCTGTGCTGGGCATAGGGTTTGTGGCAGGAGTGTGACCCAACTTTCCACACTGATTTTAATGTGGACATTTTCTCAGTTGCCCTGTGCCCAGGAGACTCTCAACTTTCCAGCTTTCTCTTGGAGGTAATGGATCCATGTGTAGCTGTTTATTCAGTGCATCTGGGCATGGAGGAAGAGTCCAGAGCTTCCTATTCTGCCATCTTACTGACATCACCAAGGATAATTTTTCAAATAATTATTTCCTCACAGAGTAGTGATGGTGTTGGACCCTTCACCTTTTGACTGTGAATAACATCTATAGACATTTATACATCTTTGTTGATGGTGGGAATGACACCTATAGGCACATTTGTTTCTGAGCGCTCTACAGACAAAGGATCAAATAGTTCTTTGCCAAAGTCCCTTACATTAAAATTCTGTTCATTGAATTTTTGTGCATCTGTTACTCCTATTATTGTCATTGATTTTCTTAATGTCTTTTTGTGTGCCTACATCTAGTAACTGACACTTTTAATTTAATACTTAGTAAAAGTAAGATATTAAATAGCAACTGTTATCATAATTGAGACAATACGCATGTTCTGAGTGACTCTCCAAGGGTTTCTCTTTTAGGAAAGAATAATCAACTTCAATGTATGGCCACTGCAGTGCAAATTTTAGAAAATCTGAATTTTTTGTTTGTTTGTTTGTTTTTGCTTTCTTCCTGATACTAAATTGTGGGAGAAAAATTAATATCTTCGAAGAAAAAAGATACTTAAGAGAATTTTTAAGAGAAATAACATAAATGTTGCATTTCCCAGGGCACTTAGGAGTCTTAACAGTTGTAACTTTGAAGAGCTGAGGAGAAAGAACATGAGAGAACTTGAGAAATATTAACATTTTCAAAGCAGTTTTCCTTTATAACGTACATTTTTCCTATCTTAATATATGAAAAATGGATCTAATTAGTCATCTTCTATGCATGTCTGGCTTAGCTATTCTACAAAGTAGTATTTCTCTGGCTAACATATTTGTTTAAAAAAGTTTCATGGAGGGAAAGTTAAAAGACATTTTCTAACCCTCATCTATATAAAAAGAACATAGATTGTTCTCTTAATAATTTTCTCCAATTTAAGTGCATATTATACAATACACTTAATGTTTTTCAAGTTCTGAGTAAATGCCAATCATTGTAATGAATTAACAATTTTTGATAATTTTAAATGATTCTTTGAGATGATTGTGATGATTAAGATTTAATAAATGAAAATACTGATTTTATAGGGGGATATGTGCAAAGTAAATGTGACATTAGGTTTAAAATAAGATCTGAAAAGAAAAAAACCTTCATTTTGTACCCAGTCAGAAGATTTTAACAGTGGAGGTAATGATCTACTTTCCTGACAGGTAGAGCAACATCAGTGGGAAGAAAAGAAAAGGATCATTGGTGAGAAATCTGTCCAATCCCATTTCCTGTTTAGGCTAGCCACTTCTTCAGAAACAACCAGCATAGTAACTTAAAAATGCCAAGGACGTCAAATCCAGGACTATGGAAGCCACAGAATTTAACTTAGGCAAAGGCAGAAAAGGTCCCTGTGACCTCCTTGATGTCATGGGGGCTGCTGAGAAGAATTGACACCATCAAGGAAAAGAAAAATTCATTCAATTAAGCCAAACTTACTTAAACACCTTGAAATTGAACACTGTGATCAAGTAGGAAAATAATGATAAGCAAGATGTGAGGACTACTCTCAAGACAAACTCAGTCTGGTAAAAATGGGATTCTAGGAATTGTACTTAAAAGCCCCCGAGTCATAGAATATACTCATTTCATTTTATTTTATTTTTACTCATTCTCACTTGATTACACTTCCCAAGCAGCAAGAACCACTGCATAATAGGCTTCATATTTATAAGGTGGTATAATTTACAGAAAGGATTGCACACAATTTTCAACCATGTGGTTGAAAGATCTCATAGGATGCATGCCAATCAAGCCTCCTCCTGTGAGTGGTAAGTGGACTCAGTGGGAGACAGATTTATAAAATAGAGATTTGGGTATAAAATGGCAGCAGAGATGCATATACACCACATACTCACCTCTCCTGATTAGATCCTATTAGATCCTTTATTTTACACAAACCTGTGATATATGGTATATATTGAATGTACAAGGAACTTGTGAACTGCTATATACTATGGAAATATAATGGATAATTATACTTTACTATTTCAACAATAATCCATTTTTATGTGGGATATGCCAAATATATTCCTTATCATGTCCTGATGAGAATAAGCAATAAAAAATTAAACGTTACACAAGCATCAATTTCTCTAAAAATTTTTCAGAACAAGCCTGTATTTATACCTCCATTATAGCACTTCTCAGGTCATAATACATTTTAGAGGAATTCTCAGACTATTCCAAACACAGTGAGTTCCTTAGGGAAGAAATTGTGTCTTACTGACCCTGAATATCAGTTACATGCAGTTTAGGTCCCCAAAAAAATGAGCAAAGAAATTATTACAAGGAAAATTGAAAAGAAGGGAAGGGGGGAAAGGAAGGAAGAAAAGAAGGGAGGGAGGGAGGGAGGGGGGGAAGGTTTTTGTGGAGAAGCTGGAAAGGAGGAATAAACAACTTACACTTTCTTTGGCTATGAAGCCACACCTTGCAGCATTGACATCATATTTCTACCACTGATAGGAGATGCAATCTGGGGTGAGTGTGGCGGAAATGGATTAAAGACAATGTGCCATGGGTGTTGTTGCACTCACTGATATTACATGCTTCACTGCTTGTCTTGTGATTCACTTCCCACATCTGTCCTCAGGGACCAAATCAATGAGACATTTGATGTCACACTGTTGTGTGATCACCACTGTTTGTTTGGAAGCAATGTTTGCTTTTTGGTCTGGTCAAGCTGACGGGACAGGCTATAGAGAAAAGTTTAAGCGGCACCTTGAATAGAATGGGTGTGGATGAACATTGATAGCAAATAAGCATTAACCAGAGCTCATGTGGAGAAAATGGGGATGTAGAATCATCATGTGTAAAGGCTAAAAAGTTAGTAATGTTGTATTTTGTGGGGATTGGCAATTTTATTTTTCTGTGAAGGACCAGATAATAAATATGTTAAGTTTTAAAAGTCATACTCTGTTACCCTACTCTGCCATTATAGTGTAGAAGCAGCCATTGACAATACTTACACAAATGAGCATGGTTGTGTTCCCATAATAGTTTATTTACAGAAACAGGTGGTCAGCCCTGAGGCTATCATAGACCATATCACATCCATGTGCTTCTAGAATTATAGTAGAATATCACTGTTAGTTATCTAGGCTTTCTTTGAATTTTTCATCAGTCTCACTACCAGCTAGGCCAATCTTTTCCAAATAGAGGTAGGAATGTGGGGTGTAGAGGGGGGGTTGTGTGATGTTGTCATTTACGTCGTTAATCTTCTTCCCCTTGAGTCAACATCTGGACTATGACCACATCCTAGTTTAGATCTAGCTCTGGAAACTGCAGTGAAGAAGCAAACTGCTTTTATCTGAGATCCTTTCCAATATTGGGAAATAGCTGCCATATACTTTTATTTTTAAATACACTTTTAAATTTAGAATGGTATTATATTTACAAAATTATTGTAAAGATAGTATAGAGACATCCATATATTCCATACTTATTTTTTCCTTATTATTAACATCTTGTATTAGCATTTGTCAAAAGTAATGAACCAATATCGATGATATCATTAAGTCCATACATTATTGAGATTTACTCATTTTTTCCCCCCAAATGTCCTTTATTTCTTCCAGAGTTTCATACAGGATACCAAATCATGCTCAGTAGTAATATTTTGTTAGATTTTCTTGCCTGTGACAATTTCTCAGAGATTCCTTGTTTATGATGACCTTGAAAGTTTTGAGAATTACTGGTCAGGTATTTTGTAGAATGTCCTTCAACTGGGATTTGTGTGAAACTTTTCTGATAATTAGACTGGGGTTTGGGGTTTTAGAAGGAAAAAAATAGAGGTAAAATACAGTTCTTATCACATCTCATCAAGGGCACACACTTTTAACAAAACTTATCATAGTTGATGTTAATATCGATTACCTGTTGATACAGTGTCTGTCATTATCTCTACTGGAAAATTATTCTTTCCTCCTCCTTTTTCTACCCTATCCTTTTTGGAAGGCACCTATTATATGGAGTCAACATTTGAGTGAGGTGTTATGTTCCACTTCTTTAAAGGTGAAGTGTCTATACAAATCTGTTTATTCATTCAATCATTTGTATGAGTATAGACTTACAGATATTTTGTTCTTTGGGTAATAGTCTATTACCACTTTTATCATGTTGCTCACATTGCTCTAGCTTTGGTTACTGAGAGCTCTTTCAGTTGGTTCCCATGTCCCTTTCATATGCCTCTGTCCCTCTGTGTGTGTGTGTGTGTGTGTAACATTCTTACCTTAGGCACCATAAAATATTACAGGCTAATCCTGTACAGCTCTTTCCCTAGTCCTAGAACCTGTCATTTCTCAGAGGAACTCTCATTCTTTTACTGGGTTCTTTTATTAGAACCTAAGTTTGGAGTTTTAGATGTACGGATTGCTACTGGGATATTGTTGCTTCTAGGATATCTTATCTGACACATGTCTATAAATGTATCTATATCTATAGTAATCTAAACACGGGTTCATACTGATGTCTCCAATTCTGACCCATTACTACATGGATCATTGTTTTCATCTCCCATTGCTTACTGTAATATCCCTTTCCCACAATGAAAAAAACTGGCTCCTACGTCTGCCATCCAGTATACACGTTCAGTGGTTTTAGAATCTTTGACCTGTGCATCTTTGTTGCTTACTTGGGAGGTAACTTAACCTCCCAAGGTTGTGAATATCTCCTTTTATCTTCGGTCTAACAGATTTCATTCATTTTCAAAGTTACTCACATCACCACCTTATATACCTATTCCATCAGCCACTTCAGTGGGTTTTTAATACATCTATAATGAGTTGCTCTTTGTATATTCTACATTATATCCTGGGATTTTTGGACTTCCTAAATGATTTTTTTAAAATCTGCAGATATTCAGATTTATTCTTTGTGATATAAAGTTCAATGGATTTTGAAAAATGCTAAATATTTTATATTCACCATTACAGTGACATAAAGAATAGTTTTGCTGCTCTAAATATGCTCAGTGGATAATTTACACTGCCATCTCCCATTTCCCACCTGCTATATTCCTGGAAACCACTGATCTCTTTATGATCTCTATGATTTTGCCTTTTCTTTAATATTATGTAATTGGAATCATACAGTATCTAGCTTTTTCAGACTGGGTTATTTTGCTTAGCAATATGCATTTAAGATTCATCCACATCTTTTCATGGCTTGTTATTGATAGTTTATTTCTTTTTGTCTCTGAATAATATTTTGTTGTATGAATGCACCACAATTTATTTACTGATTCTTCCTTGGCAGGACATCTTAGTTGCTTCCATTTTTATGATTATAAATAAAAACTGGTGCAAACATTTGTGTGCCAGTTTTTGTGTGGACATAAATTTTGAAATTAGTTGGATAAATACCTAGCAGTGTGATTGCTGAATCACATGGTTAAGACTCTAGGTTTTAAAATCTGCCAAACTATCTTTCAAAGTGTCTGTGCCATTTTTCATTCTCCCTGGCAATGGAAGGATGGTTCCTATTGTTTCACATCCTCATCAATAATTGTTATTGCCAAGCTTTTGAATTGTGTCCATTCTAACAGGTGTACACTGATATCTCATTGTTTTAAAATTTTCAGTTACCTAAAGACAAATGATTTTGACTAGGATTGCTTTGAACCTTTAGGGAATGTCAGGAAAAAACGACATTTTGACAGTAATGATTCTTCTAATTTGTAAATACCGAGTATCGTTTTTTTCAGCCAAAGCATTTCTTTACATTTGCTTTGATATTTTTATCAATAGTTTTCCCCATATATATGTCTTACTTAATTATTGTGTTAAGACATTTAACAAATGGTGTTGGGAGAACTGCCTGGTAACTTGTTGAAGACTGAAACTAGACCCACACCTTTCACCATTAACAAAAATTGACTCTCACTGGATAAAATATTTTTCATAGGTTGAATGTTTATTTCAGCACATTTTTCTATATTCTTTTAAGAAAAATCTATTCATGTCTTTTGCCC
>CAUYQV010046165.1:0-99461 GCA_963574575.1 Galagoides demidoff
GCCTGGCTGAGTCTTCCTGAGATTTCACAGCACTCTTGAACACTTCCGCACATTTCCATTTGAGGTCTGCTGGCTCCCCCAGCCTTCCTTTGCTCTCAATTCTCTCTGACTGATGCATTCCTCTGGAGAAAATCCCTGTACGTTTAATCCCATTTTGACATCTTCTCAGAGCATCTAGACTAACACATTATGTTAGGGAGTAATTAGTGCTAAAAGAAAAATAAGAGCCCGATAAGGGATTAGGAGTGTGCTCTTTTAAAACTAAGGGTGGTCAGGACAGATCTCAGGAGGTGATATTTGAACCATATAGATATGTGGGTCACGATGAAAGTTTGAAGGCCCCTGTGTTTAAGGCCATTATTTCACTTCCAAGAAACACAGGGTCTTTCGGATTCACCAGTGCAAGTTTCAACTTGCTCAGGTCTCCGATACCGCTTGGGCAGGAGGGCTTCATTTCTTGCCACCCCAATGGATTTTACATTTCTTGATTTTTGTGTATCTCAAAACTTTTGTAAAGACCCACATAATTGGGAAACACTAGAGTAAAGTAAATAGCTTGAAATTATGTTACTGATTTGTGGTAGATCAGCAGGCAAACTTCTTTCTTCGAAGCTTGGACTTTTAGATATAATGGCTTTTATACATTATTTGGGAATGATGATAAATGTAACCAGCGTATCTATTTTGGTGACAGTTCACACCAAGCAACTCTGTATAAGTAGAAAAAACCTACTTCGAAAGGAGTGAGACAAAGGCTGCAGAAATCCTAAAATATCACAATGAGCTTTTGTATAGCCCAAGTGTAGTTCCTTTCAGCCTCCTTCCCTCTGGCACTTCTTTCCCCCCCTGTCTTTTGTATTTATTTGGCTAGCGAGACAGCTTCGGTACTGGCTCTTCCATGAGCAGTTTTAACTTAAGAAATGACATTGACTTTACCTCATTCCCTTCTAACTTTTGTCATTCCTATTTCTTGAAACATTTTTACTGCCTAAGTTGTTATTAAACTATGTTCCAAAATTTTACACACTACAGAATAATAAACACCTTCTTATTTCATCCTGAACTGTAACCTCTTTAAATAAAATACTTTCTTCTCCCCTCTCTCTCTTTGCCCACATATACTAGATTTTCCTGTTAAAATCACATTCCTCTGAGAAGCCAGGAGAAGTTTTCTTCCTGGGTCACCATCTAGTTTCTCCATTTGAGATATTCAAATAAGGACGTCCCCTTTTATTTAATAAGATTTGAAGTGAAGCCATTGACATGCTTATACAGTTCTACTCCATTTCTTCTTAGTTCTGGAAAGTTCAATTTTTTAAAAAACATCACCATTTTGAACAATTCTTTGATGTACTTGCAAAGTGCTTTGATCAGTTAGTTTGAAACGGGTTCCCCCTGCTTATTCTGTTGGCCACAGCCTGGCACGTTTCCACTTTTCATGGAAAGTGGACTGCCCTTCTTCCTACAGAAGAGCGTGGAAGGCAAAAGTATTTTTCATAAGAAAAGGAGCATTCAAAGGAACACTTTCCTAAGCTTAATGAAGGACAGTGGTGGCTGAAAAGCTACAATGATGTCATGTAAGTTGTATCTTGCATAAGCAATGGAGTGAGGAAATTCCTGAATTAATAACTGTGCTGGTACAGCTGTGCCCTCAGTTGAAAAGTTCAGGGTGTTCTTTTCATACTCATGACTGGACATTTTGCTCCGTTTTAGCCTTTGCAAAAATAATTGGCTTCCACTCAGAAGCTGCTAAAACATTTATAAATAAGTCTATTTAGAAAGTGTAAAATGTTAAGTGGATACAATAAATGGTCCCTTTGACTAAAAGTTATTGCCAGTATTTGGTTTGATTTCATAATAACCAATAATTAGTTATTTTTAATTATCAAGCCCTAAATAGTAAGAGATGGAAAATACTAACTTTGAGAAATCATTGAAAGAAGCAGAGTTAAAAGCCCAGGATGGTGTTTTTAGCCATAGCTCTAATCAGGGTAGCTCTGATTGTTAGGTCGAGGGCAGTTGGACAGTTGATCATCAGTCCTACCAATGAGAGAAGAGGACATTGGCTTAAAGAAAATAGGAGCTGTAATTTCATGACCCAGAAGTTTGTTGAACAGTACAGGATGGAAACTGAGAGTTTTCTCTAAAGTTTTAAAAAGTAGAAAATGTTTTCATTTGAAGGAATGGTTTTGGTATGTTATTACACTAGATAATTTCTTTCAGCCCATGGTTGGTTGTTAGTGTCTTTCTCTTTCTTTCCCCTTCTTTCTTTTCTTTCTCCTTATAGGGGGAAAAGGGAAAATTATATCGATACAAAGAGTGTACAATGCTGAACAGAGATGAACGGATCCAATCAGAGTACACTCTTGCGTTTCTCTAATTCAAGATTAAATATCTATGCAGCCCAGGCACAGTGCCTCACACCTAAAATCCCAGCACTTTGGCAAGCTGAGACAAGAGGATTGCTTGAGGGAGTTCGAGACCAGCCTGGGTAACACAGTGAGACACCATCCGTACAAAAACATTTTAAAGGTTAGCCAGGCATGGTGGCGCGTCCCTGTCCATAATCCTAACTACTTGGGAGGCTGAGGCTAGAGGATCTCTAGAGTCTAGGAGCTTCCGCCTGGATGATAGAATAAGATTCTGTCTCTTATAAAGTAAATAATAAGTAAACATATACATTTTCTTGTTTAATTCAGATGACTTTTACATTGCTTTTCACACAGTCCAAAGGTTTGGCTTTTTATAATATGAGTTCCTATGTAACTTTGGGTAGTAACTCTAAAATTGACTCAGTTTATAGTTTTACTTGCCCAATATTAGGATAATGAAGAGGTTTTTTAAAATAATATTTCATCTAAATCTTATAAAATAGTTTAAGGGTGAATTATATCTTCACCCTTATTTCAGAGCCAGACTTCCCAAGTTCTTCCAATTATGAGGTAGGTTTATTTCAAGTCATTTTAGTTCTCTAAGGCTCAGTTTTTTAATATAAAATTGAGATTATTTGTGATTCCTTCTTTATAAAATTACTGTGAAAATAAAATATTAAATCAGTATAATTTATAAGGCAATGAGCAGAGAGCCTGACATTTAGTATTTTATCAACAAATGTTATTCTCATTCTTTTATTTTTCTTTTAATTTTCTTTGTCCTTTTCCTTATATTTCGTGTATACAAAAGCAGATGGGAGAAAATGCCACAGTCTTTCTTTTGTTTTAAGGAGACTGTCATATTTCTTCTCACTTTGAAAAATTGAACTGTTTTTCCGGTTAATGGAAAACCCATTTAAAATTCCTTTTGAATTCTGAATTGTGTAACAACTGGAGTGAAATTTTGGCATTTCCAAAAGTGTCAGCTGAACTAAATTAATAGACACTTCCAGGAAAGAAAGAAATACGACACTGAACAAAGGGTTTTTCTTTTCTTTCTACCCAATCTTTAAAAAAGAAATACCTATGATTCTCCCTTTTTAAAAAGGCTTTTGTGATACTGGGGAGTACTGTTCTACAGCTAACATATTTAATTGCTGGCCCCCCTTTCGGTGCTTGGCAGAATGGTCACACCAATCATATAGTAAGAGTTTGGTGATGCTTGAAATAATGCAATAAAATTTGAGTTTCACTAAAAGCAGTGACTCATATCATGATTCTAATAAAGAACAAAACCATTCCATCAGAATTTTTTTTAAGATGAATAAAAAAATAGCACACTGGGAGCCTCTGAAGTTGAGCTTATTACAGATGCCAACATTGTTATTTTAAAATAGGTAAACATCAAAACGTAAAACTAAAATTAAGATGTCCTAAAGACACATTTTAAGTTATACGAATCCTTAGCCATAACAGTATATACAAATGTAACATTTTGCCACTGTTACTTTTTAGGGTTTATATTTTTTATAAGAAAATTAAAAAATTTTTTTCTACTTAACAAGTTCATAAGATGATTAAAACAATCCCTGATTCCTATACTACATACACAGATTTTTCTGAACATATGTGATGTTGCTACTTGACATTTTTGTTACTATACACTGTCCTTTCTATCTCCTTAAGTTAATCTGTAGACAGTTTCCTATGGAGAAGTTTCTTCTCTTCTTTAAACATCTATGACACAACCCTTTTTTTTTTTTTTTTTCTGAGACAGAGCCTCAAGCTGTCACCCTGGGTAGAGTGCTGTGGCATCATAGCTCACAGCAACCTCCAACTCTTAGGCTTAAGTGATTGAGGCAAGTGATTCTCTTGCCTCACCCTCCCAAGTAGCTGGGACTACAAGTACCCACTACAATGCCTGGCTATTTTTTGGTTGCAGTCGTCATTGTTTGGTGGCCTGGGCTGGAGTAGAACCCACCCTCCGGTATAGGCACCGAGCCTATCACACAACTCTTAACTGAATAGAAATGGAAGGAATTGCTTGTTCTACAAGTTCCATGTTACATGCTTCCTTAATCATATTTTAAAAAACATTTGTAACTTTGTAATAGTTTAGGTTGAGTCTTTTAAATCCACTTATTACATATATCAGTATAGATAGGTCCTGTGTTCCTTTCAGATTCTTTGTGCTCTTGTATTTCTTGTTTTAGTTTGTGTTTTATAGTGTGTACTCTCTCGTACTCGAGGATTTGAACAGAATATTAAAATTTAGCAAAGAGAGCTGCCAATTTCAATTACATGCTCTCCTTTCTCTGACACCCATATATATATGTGCACTGCTGTGTATTGTATTTGTTCTTAGTCTTCTAAAAATGCATAAATCAAGTAGCACCAAGCAGTGCACAGTATTGGGATTTGTGGAACTTGAATTCTGAGCACACCTTGGTCATTGTATGATATGACCTCAAGTCATATAGCATGATATTCCTCAAGTCATTGTCTCTCCGTCTCCTTGATTTAATACTAAATGGATATGATGATAACCAGGCTGAACTCTGGAGGAAATCATTCAAAATGATTACCTAATGTTTCAGAACATACTGAAAAATATAAAGCACTTTGAAGTTCTAAGACTGCCTGATGAAAATATGTTCTGACATACTGTTTTATCATGGCCAGAAAGGACACACCCAGCCCTTTTCTCCATCAGTAACATCTGTACATCATCTTCTACAGCTTTCATCCTTAGGGGAAACTCTGAATGAGTGTATACCTTGCTTTGATTCTAAATTCTACTTTAAAAATGTCATCTTGGGTGAATCATTTTAAGTAAAGCAAAGGGGAAATCTTTTGTTGTCAATTATTTTTCTGTCTGAACTTTCACAATAAAAAAGTGTGGCTTGTTTAACCCAGGTGAAAACAACAGTATGAATGAAGACAAGTGAATTAGAAGTTTCCTTAAAATAAGATTTCTAATCGTTTATTAGTATTTGACCTGAGACGGAAATTAAATGCCATGAAAGGCAAATTGCTAAATTGCTGTTAAATTATTGGTACTAGTGAAAAATGTTAAGTGGCTTTGACAGTAAGCAGAGTAGTGAACAGCAATTTCTCTATGCAGAGGTTTCTGTGCACGTATAACTTTCTCTTCATAGGTCTTCTGATTCTGGTACCGTGGCATCCTCTGCGGGTTCGGTTGTTATCACTATAGGAATATGCTCAGATATCCATCCCTTTGGAGTCCTATTAAAGGACCGTCTGCCGGAGAGGGGGTTGCTAAAGGCCATGAACCTAGGATCCGTTAGCAGTAGTAGTTCAAAATCTGGAACCTTGAATTTAACTACTTTTGATGCTTTTTCGAAACCTCCAAACGGGGTGGCAACTCTGTGGGAAGTGAAAAGAAAAAGAAATACCAATTAATATTCAAAGTTGTTTGCCAGAAAATAGAAAATCATTTAGTCCATAATTTTATGGGCATACTTATAATCGAGGTATGGTTTACAGTTTCTGACCTCTGAGGCAAGCATTTCCATTTAAGGGCTACGCTTTTATGATAAAACAGCTCTTGGTAACAACTTTGGGTAAAGCTTCTTTCTATGTGTCTTAGTTTTGGACTGAATCTACTCCCTGTACCTGTGCCTGTGCTCCTCACACACATTTCCACCTCTGCTAACTATGTTTCCACTACTTTCCTGCCTGCCTAACATCTCTCAGCCTGGGCATGTCCCATGGTTCTTCAGTTCTAACTTGCCTCCGGCAATCCCAGCCTACACTCCCTCAGCCAAATTCTGGTAGCATCAGTTGTTTTATGTCAGTTCATTTGATGCTTGTAACATATACAGTGTTTTGTATTATCAGCTTCTCTTTTTAAGAATATGTTTGACTAATCTATACATCTTAAATTCTTCGAGGGTAAGAGTGTCTTTTGCATCTTCCTAGCTCCACCTCAAAAACCTTGGCATCCTTTCCTTTGTCCTCTGAAATCAAGTCCAACTTTTTTATCTTGGGATTCAAGGGCCCACATAACTTTTCATCTTGATTAGAATTCAGCATTTATTTTTTCATTCAGTACCATAGTTCCCAGTTGAACAGTATGCTCAGTCTCAGCTCTTAATATTCTAGTGAAAGAGATAGAAATGTTTTTGTATATGTTTATGTTTATTTCTAGAGAAATTTACTCCAAGCAGAGAGAGAGAGCAAAAGCATGTAAGTAAAAGTATGTTTATTTCTAGAGAAACAATTACCTAATATAGCTTTCATCCTTAGGGGATGTTTATTTCTAGAGAAGTAAACATAAACATATACAAAAACATCTAATAGTGGTGACAGCTACAGTATGCGGAGAGTTAAATTAGGGTGGTGTAATAGCAAATGACTAACTAGATAGTTACTTTAGATTGAATCATCAGGGAAGATGCCTCTGGAGAGGTGACATTTAGACTGCCATCTGAAGATCAGAAGCTGGCCATATACAGTGTGGCTAAAGCACATTAGCATTTCCAGTGTAGATAATAGCTAGCACAAGGGCCCTAAGGCAGAAATAATATTGGCATATTCAGGAAAAGGAAACTTCTGTTGCCAGACTAGTTGGGGAGGATAGGGCAGAGGAGAGATGGGACAGAAAGCAAATTCTGTAGGGCCTTTTCAAGTAGGGAACATGGGTTTTCTTCTAAGTGTGAAGGGAACCATCTGTAGGGTGTTAAGCAGTGGAGTGATATAGATGAATTAATCTTTAGGGAGATCATTCTGGTTGCTGTCATTGTGTTAAGAAGATTATAAGAAGACAGCAGTGGAAGAGGGGGCAGGAGGGAAGGCACAGCAACCATCGGAGCGAGAAACACGGCTTTGGATTTCAGATGTGTTCTGAGAAGAAGAAAGGAAGAGGATGGTTTTAGGATGTGTCTTAGAAGTAGGGTCAACAGGATTTGCTGATAAATTGGAGTAAAATTATGAGAGAAATAGAGAAGTCAAGGACAACTCTTAGGTTTAGAGTTTTATCAACTGGCCGGTAGAAGACTGAGAAAAGAGCAGGCTTGTGCTGTGGGTGGAATTATGCTGTAGACGTCTCAGTGGAGAGGTCAGCATACAGGTGCTGCCCAATTTACTTTCATACACCCTTTCTTCCAGCAAATGGAATAACTGCTTGCTCTGCCCATGTATGTTCTCCTACCACATTGCTTTTACTTACATGCTTTTGCTCTCTCTGCTTGGAGTACCGTGACCTTACTACATTTCTAAACCCCTTTAAGTTCTAACTCACACTGAACTTTTCTTCTGGAAGCTTTCTCTACCTCTCACAGCCAGAGGTAAGCATTCCTGCCCTAATTTTCCATGGACTCTATTTTCACCTATCTGTAACCATATTTTCCATCTTTCATTATGCCCATTGGTATGTTTGCCTTATTTCTTACCAGACTGTACTCAAGAGGATTGGAATGTCTTTGGTGTATCTTTGTAACTCACTAAAATACACTTGTATACTACATTGTACCTAGATCTTCATAAACATTTGGATGATAGGAACAGGTAAGACTGTATCATCCTCCAATATTGTGGAGAAGATTATTTAAAAGCCTGGAAAAGACAGACTTTTTTTGTTTGTTTGTTTGGTATCTTAATCTCTCTGCTATTTTCCTTGACTATCTTAATTTCTGTGTGCTTTGTATTAATATGTTCAGTGTGCTGCAATGTTGATTTCATTACTTTCAAGTTGCTTCAGCTAATTTTTTTTTCTCTCCACATTAGATTTTAGTCTGTAAACAGGAAAAAGTCTGTATTCAATTTCTTTTGTATCTTCCCATTGCCTCTGTTTCAGGGACCAGTAACCACTCTATCCTTCCTGAGGTATGATGTCTAGCTTGAGGATGCAGAAGGAGACTTAATTTACTAGAAGGACCTGTGTAAGAAGCACACAGACTGCCAGAAGTGGAGTAAAATAACAGCGTTTCAAGTTTCAGGCCTTACATCCTTACCCCAATCAATTTGGTAGGGGCTAAATATGTTTGGAAATGATGAATGTTAGCACAGCCTGTGAGAACTGAGTGAAAAGCATTTAATTTGTTTCAAAACATTTTCAGTAGGATGAGAAATGTCTTTTGCTGCTTTTAACTTACTATATAATTTAATGCTGGCTTCTTTAGGATATTATTATCGCCCGCAGTGGAGAAAATAATTCCCAAAACTTCTGAAAACTGTATGAGGTTAGTTCAAGAACATTTAAAATTTTATACACTGATTTGAACATTTAGTTTCAAACTTCCAGAACAATAAAATCTTGTTTTAAAATAGTCACCGGGTATTCGGTTCTTCATTGCACTTTTCAAATCGCAATATTTGGAGTTTTATCATAACAGTCATATATTCCTAAAATTCATTGGTATAAATAAGATTGGATTCCAAATTTGCTAAATTCATAGTTTTGGGACTTGTTTTTGCACATATGTAACAAAGTGTTGAATTCTGGATTCTCGTCTGCAGAATGTTCAACACACACATACCCCTCAAGTTAGTCTCTGTATTCCACTGTTTCAATACTATGCTATAGTTGTTCTAGTAGGTTTTTATACCTCCATCACCAGACAATATATAGTTGAACTAAGGAAACCAAATGGTAATTTTGACCATCCACTATTTTCCCCCTAGAATGCACTGAGGGCAAATAAGTGGAAATTAAAGGCATGATCTTTACTCTCAAGGAATATGCAATATATTGAGAAGATGGTAAAATTTTATTTTTCAATAGAAAAGCCATACTAAATTAGATAAAATAACTCTCCAGAATGCACGGGGAAGAAATGTGTTAAATGTAAATGAGAGTCAAGATGGAGAAAATTCAAGCTTCCAGAGGAAGAAAGTGGAACACTAGGATCACAATCATGATGTATGATAGAAGACGACTTTCCTTAGATGGGGGATGAGGAGCTGATAGAGCAAAGGCATCCAAATACGAGGGAAAGTTAATGAAAAAGAAAACAAAGATACTACCTTGATATTAATGTCAGAATTTTAATATTGTTTGGTACAACGAGCTGTGTAGAGAGGGGTGGGGAAAGGAATGTATAATAGGAAGAAAAACCAAGCCAACATAATCTTTTCTAAAACATTAAATATACAATATTTAATGAGGATAATAACCAAGTAATTATTCATGTATCAAAGTAAAAAATTATTGTAGATATGCATGCGCTCAGATTTGGTGTTTCCTTCCTCAGAGAACTACTTGAAGACATACTCTAACTAACTGATAGCTGGATATTAATAATGAACTCAAGCAAAGTCATAATATAAAAAAGATTGGACTGGTTATGATAATCACTGGCTATGATATCATATCATGGAGTATGATAATAAAAGCCACTTTAAAAATATGACCATGGAAATTGAACACCAAGGTAAGCTACTATTCTTGCAAAAGATGTATCTAGTTTAGAATATTTATATGACAGAAGATAAATAGTGGTATGCAGCTAAATTAATAAGTATTGATGGTGGGCAGGGCTGGGGGTATGGCAAAGAGGGTGTATTTCTCATCCTCCCATGCAAGGTGAGAATCCAAAGTTATTGTTTTGTTCTTGACTTTAGTAATTGGAGAGATAGTTTCTTTATATATTTGACTAACCTAAAATAATGAGTAGAAGATAAATAGGATTTCTCCCCTCCAGATTACCATGGGTGATAATAGTAAACAAAGTAGAGTTCATAGAGCAGCAAACTAAAAAATAAAGTAGGATAATCTAAGAAATGGGATTCTGGAGTTAGACTATTTAAGATAAAGAAATTACTGGACATAAAGAGGACATGATTCCCCAATCATTGTGTAAGATCTATTAACCATTCAGTATATTAATAGATATTTACTGAATGTCTCCTATGTGCCAGGCACTGTTTTAGGCACTGCTATGGTCTGAATGTCCCCTAAAATTCCTGTGTTGATACTTAATCCTCATCTCGGTAGAGAAGGAGAAAGCTGAAAAATCTGGTGATCTAAAAGTCAAGGAACAAAATTATTTCTTGGAAGACAGAATGATCAACCTTGTCATCTACTGTTGGGAAGTTAAGTAAACTGGTAACTGAGAATTCACCACTGGACATGGTAACACAGGGGTTAGCTCTTCAAAGGGAGTGGTGGGATGCAGTCCAGATTGAAAATGAGTTCAGGAAAAGGTCAGCCTGAGCAAGAGTGAGACTCTGTCTTTACTAAAAATATAAAAAAATTATCTGGGTATGATGGTCCATGCTTGTTGTCCCAACTACTGAGGAGGCTGAGGCAGGGGGATCACTTGAGTGCAGGAGTTTGAGGTTGCAGTGAGTCATGATGACACCACTGCATTGTAGCCTGGGGTGACAGAGCAAGTCTCTGTCTTAAAAAAAAAAAAATGTGACATTAGGAAATAGAGACAACATATATAGACTATCGTTGAAGAAGAAAGAAAAAGGAAGGAAATAGGAAGTAATTGGAAAGGAGCCTGGGGAAATGAGAAAGTTTTTATTTAAGATGGGAGACATTTTAATAAGCCCATGTGGTGGTAGGAATAACTCAATAGAAAAAGAAAAAAACAATGATGCAGGCAAAAGAAGGGATAATTGCAGGATAAGCCTTAGAATGGATGAGAGCAAGTGGGAATCAGTATGCAATTAGAGGGGCTGACCTTAGGAACAGGACAGGAAACTCATCAGCTTTTTTTTTTTTAAGAGGAAAAGGAAAAGATATGGGTTCCAAGGCACTCAATGGGCAAAGTTGGTAATGGGAAGCTGAGGTAGATCTCTTGATAATTTGCTTCCACTTTCTCAGAGAAATTATAAGTGAGGCTATCACTTCAGAGTGATACACAGGTTGGGTGTTGGATGTTGAAGGAGAAGAGAAGGTGTGAATTGTCTCACAATTGTGTCTTATAATTCACACTTTCTCTTCTCTTTCCAAACAAAGACTGACAAACTGAATTGAGGAGAGAATGTTTTTGGATTGCCTGGTTGTGCCGACATTTGTGGTCATCAATTGAAGATAAGAAAGTTGGCAAAATTGTTGCCCACAGATTCTGGACTTAACCAGAATCAGAACTTTAGCAGTTGAGTACAACAGTTAGAGAGAGAAGCAAGGGAGACAAAGGTCATGTACAGTGGAGTGATAATAGTGATAGCTGTGAAATCTGGTTAAGAAAGAAAGGAGTGTGGTCAAAAGGGATTAATGAACTTGGGAAAAATGAGATGGTTTTGGTAGGTGGGACTGAAGGATTATTGAAATAAAGAATAAATGAAAGGAAAAGATGTAAGGTGGTAGAATAGAATGCCTGATATTGAGATTTTAGTGGCTTGCTCCCCCTCTTCATCCAGTTCTGTTTTTACCACCACTGTGTGAGTCATTTACTTTTCTCGTAAATGAAAACATTCCTTTCTGTTTTATCACCCACCTCCTACCTCCTACCACAGATCCAGTGAATAGTTGATGTTTGGAAAGCAGAGTTTTCTTTTCTTTTCTTTCTTTCTTTCTTTTTTTTGGCACCATTGAGACTACGTCCTGTTTGTTTGCATTTTATTGCTCTCAACACACAAACTAGAGTCCATTAACAAAGATGTTAAGGATTGAATGTGAAAGGCTATTTCTAAGATTTTGAAACCCTTCAAAAATAGTTTCAAGTCTGTAGTTAGAGTTAGTGAAGGAAACATTTCCACTGAAAAATTTGAAACATTCTACTAAAAAATAACTGTGCATCTCTATAATTCCGGTAACATAAATTTCCCAAACATAGGTCTGACTTAAAATGATTTTTGCACTTTGTCATCTACATAGTGAATAATAAGCCTGTTTTGCTCAAGTTCAAAGCTAATGGTGGCTCACACCTGTAATCCTGGCACTCTGGGAGGCCAAGGTGGGTTGATTCCTTGAGCTCAGGAGTTGGAGACCAGCCTGAGCAAGAGCGAGACCTTGTCTCTAAAAACAGCTGGGCATCGTGGCTGGAGCCTGTATTCCCAACTACTTGGAAAGTTGAAGCAAGAGGATTGCTCAAGCCCAAGAATTTGAGGTTGCTGTGAGCTATGATGCTACAGCACTCTACCCAGGGTGACAGAGTGAAAATTTGTCTCAAAAAAATCCCCAGAAGCCAAAAAACAAACAAACAAAGGGCAACGCCTGTGGCTCAAGGAGTAGGGCGCAGGCCCCATATACCAAAGGTGGCGGGTTCAAACCCTGCGTTGGCCAAAAACTGCAAACAAACAAACAAACAACCCCCCCCCAAATTATTAGATGCTTTGTTGTTTATTTTGATGGATCAGTGAGGTGACTGCATTTATAAAAATGAATAATGTTGGATATATAATAAACCCACAATAATTACTAGTTATTCTATAATGAAAAGAAGTAGATGAAACAGTTGTGTAGAAATTATTCTACTAAATACCTAATGAATCTTAATCATATAATCATAATATTTATTTTACAGAGGATGAAGATTAGCACAGGTGAAGTAACAAACTCAAAGTCATAGCATTTTTTTAATTCCAAAATATTAAAGGGGTACAAATATTTGTACATGGATCACTTTTGTAATACTTTAGTGTCCATCACCCAAATAGTGTTCACTGCACCCATTAGGCAGTCCTTTGCCCCCTCACCTTGATTTCCACCGAGTTTTACTTCCCTCTTGCACATATGTGCTCATTCATTAGTTCCAATTTAATAGTGAGTACATGTGGTGTTTGTTTTTCCATTCTTTAGATACTTCTCCTATGGTCTCTGGTTCCATTCAAATTGTTGCAGAAGGCATTCATTCACCCTTTTTGATAGCTAAGTAGTACTCCATGTATCAGATTTTTATGAATCCACTCATGAATTGATGGGTGCTTAGGTTGATTCCACATCTTTGCAATTGTGAATCGTGACAGATCAAGTTATTGTACAGTTTTTTGAAGCAGTGGGAACCTCCTCACTCCTGGCTTATTGTTAAGTCCTTTGGGTTTTATAAAGTATTATTTGAACAATGCATAAAACATTAACATACTTAAAAGGAATATAGAACGCCAAAGTCAAATTAGATTCTGGGCCACTTTGAAAATGTGATTAGACTTGGGAGACAATTTTTATCTAGTCATTATCACTGCTGAACCCTATCAAACAACTTCTTACCCTTCTATGCTCTACTAACAGGATCTACTAATTAAATATAATAATGCAGGACTGCAAATTTTACTCTTTGCAAGGACTTTAGAAATACCTAGAAATTGCTTATTTCTCTCTCTCCATTTTTCCCATTTATGTGTTTGCAAAAATGAAAAAGAATAGTTATAGCATAATGAAGTCTTAATGTAATAATATGTTGAATTATTTAATAAACAGAAGAAAATAAAACTTACTCCATTTTATTTTTTAAACATATAAAATGTGTGACAAACTAAATTTTTGGTCACATTAGTTTCTCATGATCTTGAATAGTTTCATAAAGTAAAATCCTGCTAACCTGCAACAGGAAAAATGATAACCCATCTTATTCTGGAAATCATTTCAATCTCTATTTTAAATGATTGGAATGTATTCTAAACTACTCAGGGAATGGCTTTTGTCACATTTAATTTTATAATGACTCAGATACCTATTGAGATTGTTTTGCCTATGTGATTTTTTTGAAAGAAAAACTTTATTGAAGTATAAGATGCATAAAGAAAAGTGCAATCATAAGGTAAAATCAATGAATATTATTTTTTCCTAATATTTGTTGTTGTATTTAAAAAACAATACTTTTTATGTTGATCTTGTATTCTGTTCTCTTGCTAAATTCACTTACTAATTCTCATGATTAGACCTGCAGCTTCTTTTGAATTTGTCTATAGATGTAATCATATCATTTGTGAATGACAATCTTATTTTTCCTTTCTTATATCATTTATTTATTTTTCTTATCTTATCATTTAGCAGGTGCCAACAAACAGCATCTTTGTTTGAAAATGTCTAAGAAGTAGGTTTTGGTTTTTTATTAACTCTAAGCATTAAATACTATCTTCAGTGGTATAGAATGATAGGTTGGCAGTTATTCATTACATTATTTTAAAGATGTTATTCCTTTTTCTTCCATGATTTCATAATTCTTATTTTTACTCATTTTAAAATAATGTGTCTATTATTCCCTATCTTTAAGATTTTCTTATGGTCCTTAGTTTACAATAACATACCTGTGTGTGGCTTACTTTGAATTTATTCTTGAGTTTTTGGGTAGTGTAGTACTTCTTGAACCTGAGGCTTGATGTCTTTTGTCAATCTTGAAAAATTCTTGGTCATTAATTATTTCAATATTATGGAATATCTCTCTTATTCCATTCTGAAACTCTAGTCATGCACATATATTGGCATTTTTATCGCTACTACAAGTATGTCATTTGCTTAAATCTTTTTTTCCCCCGCTCTGCTTTAGTTGGAACATTTTCTGCTTCAGTTTGCTAATCCTATCTTCAACTATTAATTCCTTTAATGAGTTTTATAAACATTTAATCTGCTATTAATTCCTTTAATGAGTTTTATAAACATTTCTATCATTCAGTATAACATAAATATAGAAAATCTCATAGAGATGCACATAATTCTGTGTATAAAATTTATAATCTTGAAAGGACTGCACATTTTAGTAGCTACTCCAGAGCCCTGTACATGTCTTGCCCAGTCACAACCCTTCTTGCCCCTAGTAGTCATGAACATTTTGACTTTTATGGGAATGTAAACTTATAAAATAAT
Source organism: Galagoides demidoff (assembly GCA_963574575.1). NCBI lineage: Eukaryota > Metazoa > Chordata > Mammalia > Primates > Galagidae > Galagoides > Galagoides demidoff. Next base: position 15,091 of record CAUYQV010046165.1, read on the forward strand.
TTTTTAAAGTTTAGGACATTATTCTAAATAAGATAAGCTAGTCACAAAAAGACAAATTCTATATGATTCCACTTACGTGAGGTGCTTAGAGAAGTAAAAATCATAGAGATAGAAAGTGTAATAGAATGGTGGTTGTCAGGGCAAGGCAGGAGGAATAGGGAGTTACTGTTTAATGGGTGCAGAGGTTCAGTTTTACAAGATGAAAAGAGCTATGGAGATGGATGGTAGTGAGAGTTGCACATTATGAGTATATTGCATTTAATCCTACTGAGATGTATACTTAAAATTGCTAACTGTTATGTTATGGGTATTTTACCACAATTTTAAAACTTGAAAATTAAAAAAAAAAAAGACCTGTAGAGATTATTGGAGTCTCTGAATGACTTCCTTGCAGAGGGGATTTACTTCTGTCATGCTGGCAGTCTGATTTAGCTGAAGTGGCCTTTATTCAGTGTGAGACTGTGTTGGTTGGGCGTGGCTTTGTGAAGGCTGGTCTATTACTTGCTCACCTGTACTTAAATGATATAATCCTTTAGGGTTCCGAGTTGAAAGCTTAGAATATTTGCCAGGCCTCCTCCTGCTTGGAAGTCCCTATACTTCTGATTTTGGCCTTGCCAGACTGGGAATTGCTGAAAAATTTGCTCAGCTTTCCAGACTGTTAGTTATTGCCAATAAATCAACAAGTACATCAAGGGGGAAAATGGTACCAAATGTTGGGTTTACATTTCCAGATTTCCTTTATTGTTTAGATCTTGGCCTTACCTGCTTCCTTGGTAAATCTTCTTGTATCATTTTTTTAAAACTAAATGTTCTGGCTATTTTTATAAAGTCAATTATGATGTAAATTATTCTACCATAGCTGATAAGGAGATCCTAAGTATATGACTTCTTATTGATTTGGGAAGGATTTAAACCAAAGATGTAATAGGCATATCTCAGGAATATTGTGGGTTTGGTTCTAGACCACCAAAATACAGTAAATACTGCAATGAAACAAGTCACACAAATTTTTTGATTTCTCAAGGCATATAAAAATTATGTCTTAATTCTTATTAAATTCTAGTCTACTAAGTGTTTAATAGTATTATGTCTAAAAAACCTATATCCTTTACTTAAAAATGCTTTATTGCTGAACAATGCTAACAATCCTCTGATGCTTCAGTGAGTGGTGATCTTTTTGCTGATGGAGAGTCTTGCTTTGATGTGAATGGCCACTAACTCAACAGGGTGGTGTCTTGAAGGTTGGGGTGGCTGTGGCAACTTCTTAAAATTAGACAACAATGAAGTTTGCTGCATCAACTGATTCTTCCTTTCACAAATGTTTATCTGTAGAATTTGATGTTATTTGATAGCATTTTACCCACAGTAGAATTTTTTTCAAAATTTGAATTGGTTCTCTCAAACTCTGCTATTACTCTTCAACTAAATTTACAGAATATTCTAAGTCCTTTATTGTCATTTCAACAATGTTCATAGTATCTTCACCAGGAGGAGATCGCATCTAACAGGGATTTTTGGTCACCAATAAGAAGCAAATTTTCATTTGTTCAAGTTTTATCATGAGATTATAGCAATCAATCACAACATCTTCTGATTTTGCTTCCAATTAGATTACTCTTGCTATTTCCAGAACATCTTCCATTGAAGTCTTGAACCCTTAAAAGTCATCTGTGGGGGTTAGAATCAACTTCTTCCTAACTCTTGTTAATGTTGATATTATGCCCTCCTTCCATGAATTGCAAATGTTTTTAACAGCATTTAGAATAGTGAATCCTTACCAGAAGACTTCCAATTTGCTTTGCCCAGATCCATTAGAGCAGCAGTTCTCAACCTGTGGGTCCCGACCACTTTTAACTGTATTAAAGGTTCACGGCATTAGGAAGGTTGAGAACCACTGCATTAGAGGAATCACTGTTTATGGCTATAACCTTCTGAAATGTATATCATAAGACTTGAAAGTTGAAATTATTCTCTGATCCATGGGCTACAGAATGATGGTTATGTTCGCAAGCATGAAAATATCATTAATCTTCTTGTATTTCTCTTTATCAGAGCTCTTGGGTGACTAGGTCCATTGTCTGTGAGCAAGTAATACTTTGAAAGGAATGCTTTCATGGGGGACGCTATTTCTCACAACCTTAGGCTTAAAATATTTAGCAAACCATACTGTAAACAGATGTGCTGTCATTTAGGCTTTGTTTGTCCATTGATAGGGCACAGGAGGAGTAGATTTAGCATAATTTGCAAGTAGATTTAGAGTTTTCAGAATGGTAAATAAGAATTGGCTTCAACTTAAAGTCACCAGAAGTACTAGCCCCTAACAAGAGGGAGTCAGGCTGCCCTTTGAAGTTTTGAAGGAAAGCATTGAACGCTTTGAAAGTCTAAGTTTTTCTGCATGAAAATCTGTTGTTTAGGGTCACCACTTTCATCAATGATCTTGGCTAAATCTTCCTTGCCGTAGCTTCTCTATCAGCACTTTCTACTTTACTTTGAACTTTCATGTTTTAGAAACAGCTTCTTTCCTTAAACTCATGAACCAACCTTTGCTAGCTTCCAACTTTTCTGCAGCTTCTTCACCCCTCTCAGGCTTCACAGAATAAAAGAGGTTAGGGCCTTGCTCTGGATTAGGGTTTGGCTTAAGGGAATTTACATAAGGCTGTTTCACTTTCTTATCAATCATGTTTCCGTGAAGTAGCACTCTGAATTTCCTTCAAGAACTTTTCCTTTGCATTCATAATTTGGCGAACTGTGCAAGAGGTCTAGCTTTCAGCCTGTCTCAGCTTTTGATATGCCTTCCTCACTAAGCTTTATCATTTTTAGCTTTTAATTTAGGGTCAGAGATGTGAACCTCTTCCTTTGACTTAGACACTTAGAGACCACTGTAGGGTTATAAACTGGCCTCGTTTCAGTATTGTTCTGTCTCAGAGAATAAGGAGGTCTGAGCAGAAGGAAAGAGACAGGGGAATGGCCAGTGGTGGGGCAATCAGAGTAAACACAATATATATATTTTTTGTTGTTGCAGTTTTCGGCTGGGGCTGGGTCTGAACCCACCATCTTCAGTATATGGGGCCAGTGCCCCACTCCCCGAACCACAGGCGCTGCCCGAGCAAACACAATATCAATGAAGTTCCATATCTTATACACGTATGAGCATGGTTTATGGTGTCCCCAAACAATTCTAAGAATAATATCAAAGATCACTGATCAGAGATCACTATAACAGACTTAATAATCCATGAAAAAGTTTGAAATATTCCAAGAATTACTCAAATGTGACACAGAGATAGAAAGTGAGCACATGCTATTGGAAAAATGGTGCCAGTGAGTTAACTTGACACAGGGTTGCCACAAACCTTCAATTTGTAAAAACCCACACTCTGTGAAGTGTAGTAAAGCAAAGCACAACAAAATGAGGTATAAGAAGACTTCTAAAGAAGTTCATGCAATAGATAAGGCTTCAAATTTTGCATTCCCTTTTACATATGCTTTAAGAATGAAAGGATCGTGAAGCTTCGTGTTCGGTGTGTCTGTCTTCACGCCATGTTTTATTTCATCTGTTAATGTTATTTAATGATCATAAAGAGTCTGTAAGTTGATTAAATTTAATTGAAGTTTTTTTTTTTTATTTCTATGTGGATGTATGTTTAAAAAGGAATGACAACACTTTTGCAAGTAAAGGAGAAGTATTAGTAGGTTAAATCTTCTGTTTTTCTTTCTTGTACACATACATACACACATGCACATGTACATAATATGTTACATTTATAAAACTCTGATTAACACTGGGGCTAGGAAGTATTGTGCTCATTGATACAGAACTATTACTTCTTGGCCCTTTGTTTGAGGGCCAAGTGCATTGATATAGCACTCACCTGGTATTTATATAATCAATAGGTATCTTTTTATAACTGACTGAACTACACTAGTGTGTTTGTAGAGCTGCAGGAAAGCTACACAGCAGGTATGAGATACTGGAGCCACAAGATCCAGAAAAGACTTAAGACAGCTCTTAAAAAGACTTATAACATTTCTTAAGCACCAATATCAAAAGCCTGAAGTAGTACATCATTTTTCCTGTGTTTTACTTTTATAATTTTCTACACTTTTTTTTTTTTGGATAAAATTGGAACACTGATTAGAAAGGGCATCTCAATTATCTTTCCTTGATACTCCTCAAACCCCCTTTGAATTTTGTGGTATGCTTCTTTTATGCAATAGTTCTATTCCTAATAGAGTAGTGTGCATGTAAAAACTAAAATTTAAATAGTATAGTAATTAAAATGTTATTACTATTTAAATGAAGTGTATGTGGCATTCTTTTTTGTAAATCAAAGATTTACTCCTTAAATTTTTTATTTTTTGAATGAATATTTAGCAGCCTATAAATTGAATCTAATTATTTTATAGGTATTAGATAGCATACTAAAGTTATTTTACTCTGACATGAATGTTAACTGGTCAAAGAATGGATTATAAAATCATTACGAATATCCAAAATCTGCATGGAAATTATAAAAGATGAATATCAGGAAAAATCAATGTGCACAATACCACAGATGTATTTGGCAATATCTTTGGTATGGTAAGTTTTGATTTGTACATCTGCAAGGTAGAATCTTGGGCCATTAACTCTCTAAATTACTTTAATCTGACTTAAAGCCTGCAAAAATATAAACTGAAATCTAGAGTAACACAATAATTCCCATATTGTCCTACATGTGAATTATTTCTAAAATTCTTGAACAGTATTGTCATTTGAAATAACACATAAACTAATATCAATGTTTGGATTAGAAATTATTATTTTTAACAACATTTTTGAAGTGTGTGAGGATGTCTAATGTTATAACTACAATAGCCTCTGAATCATTTTCTTCACTTTTATATTAAAAAGGACCAAGTAAAAAAATATTAGTAATGTTGCAAAAGTGAGTCTTTGTCTAAGTTAAGAAGACATTCTTCCTATGTTGCTGTTTAGAATTTTTCTTAAAAACAGTATTTTTCTATTAGAAGATTGGGTTCTGTGTACCATAATGGAAAAATCTTGGTATTACATACCAACAGTATCACTCAGGAAAACTGAATTACCTGTTAAAGCTCTTGTAATCGGGCAGATCTGCCTTGCCTTCAGGTTTGAAAAGTTTGGGGTATAAAGCCTCTAAAAGCTCTGGATCACTGCTAATGGCTTGTTCCCAGGGAGACTGATAGTACTTAGGGATAGCTGTGGTGTTGAATTTTTCAGCAGGAATTTCCTTCAGTGGTCCAGAATATCCTTTGGAAAAATAGAGCAAGAATAAGTAAACACGGAGTGCCTGAGAGTTACTAAACTTCACCTAATATTTTGCCACTTTTCATGCTGGGGTACATTTATGACGAATGGTCCCTTACAAATCAGCACTCTGATACTGCTCGACATTTTAAAGCTCCTTTATGAAAAAAACCATTGTTCTTAATGTTTAATTTTTCCGAATCATACAGTTATTTTTTCCCTGACTTGTCTTAATGTATATTTGTTCAGTAAAACTGGTCATTTAACTTTTAAAAAATTGTGCACCTTACATTAATTTATACTATACTATAGATATCACAATTAATTAATTTAAAATGTTTACTGAGTGCCTGTTATACATATATACACCCATACATATATATATATGTGTGTGTGTGTGTGTGTGTGTGTGCTCCCGATGGTAAATAAAATGTACATATGATATTGAATTATATAGACAATTTATTAACTTGGGCATCTTTCCCATATCCGTTATGTCTATTATGTCTATTTTTTTTTGTATACATTTATGGACTACAAGAAATTTTGTTACACAAATACATTGTACAGTGGTGAAACCAAGACTTTGAGGTCTCCATCACCCAAATAAAGTACATTGAACCTCTGTGTCTGTTCTTAATGGAAGGATTCCTTGAGAACAGAAATTAATTCTTCTATTCATTTAGCAATTCCATATAGTAATGACCATATAATAAAAATTCCATGTGATGAGAGTACCAAATAGTATTAACATTGACATTTGCATATGTCCTTTCTCTTCCTATTAAAAAAAAAAACCTGCAAAAATTCAAAAGCAAGGGTTGCAGCACAGTGGTTGGAGCTAAAAAGAGTATGTGTGTTGTGTAAGAATACTGTTATGTAAGAAGGACATAAAGATGGATGGAGAGAGAATTAAAATTAACCGAGTGCTTACGATATGGTCGGGACTGTACTTATCGCACTTAATTCTAACAACCCAGTGCCATGAGATTTGTTTTCTTTAGTTTATAAATTGAAGGAACTGAGACCCAAAGAAATTTATCTTCTTTCCCATCACAGTAGTAAAATGGGAAGAGCAGTAAAATGGAAGGAGTGCTGGGTTAAACCGAGATCTGTCTGATTTTAAAGCTTGTTTCTTCTCCCACGTAGTTTATGCTATAGATGTAGACCCTGTTACCTGCTTTTCTATTATAACTTTTGTTTGAATGCTATTGAAGAACTTTATTGAAATGGTCTATTTCAAAATTTTCCATATTTTAGTTGTGCCTACTCGATCTCCTTCAGTGTTATTTTACTAGATCTAGCAATGTTTTTTCTCACTGTGTTCAGTAAGAATGCTCTAATAAATGCAACCTCACCAATGACCTATTTTTAAATAACATTTAATGTTAGACAGACAGATGCTTCACCTACATATTTTCAAAAAAGTATTACATTTGAGTATTTCTGTTAAATATATCACAAAAAATGACAGATATCACTCATTTCAAGATATAACTATTTAAAAATTTAAAAGCATACTTTATACATTATCCTTGAGGAAAGGCTTGGATTTTCTTTTTTTTTTTGAGACGGAGCCTCAAGCTATAACCCTGGGTAGAGTGCCATGGCATCACAGCTCATAGCAACTTCCAACTCCTGGGCTCAAGCGAGTCTCCTGCCTCCGCCTCCCAAGTAGCTGGGACCACAGGTGCCTGCCACGACGCCCGGCCATTTTTTGGTTGCAGCCATCATTGTTGTTTGGTGAGCCTGGGCTGGGGATTCGAACCCGTCACCTTAGGTGTACGTGGCTGGCGCCTTAGCCGATTGAGTCACAGGTGCCGAGCCAAGGCTTGGATTTTCAAAGACACTTGCCGTAAGTTACTTTGAAAAGCTGTGGTTGTTGAAAGACATATTACAGTTTTTTTTGAAAGATGTTCCTATTTAAAGAATATATTGACTGGATAATAATGCACTTCTCTTTAAAGGTAATAAAGAAATATACATTGTTAAGGAATTGCATTGGAGACCCTTGAAGGCAGCACAGACTAACAAAAGCAATTTCTCCCATGAGGTCACTTCGGAGGCCTTTGGGAATTTGGTCTAACTGTTGATCCATCAATATGGCCTCATAGACATCCATAACCACAGTTTCATAATTTATAAAGTGAGGATTATAATAAATATGTCATGAAGTTATTGTGAAATGAAAGATGATAATATATTACATAGACTTTCATAAATTGTACAGTCCTATACAATTAGATCTGCAATATAATTACAAATGACTTAATTTTTAATATATAACAAGTGATTACCAACAAACACAATGAAACTTTAAAGGAATTGAAACTATCATAAGTGTTTTACATGGTTCTATTAGGTCTCAATTTTTCCATTTATCTTGAATTTATCCAAAAGCATATTTAATGAAAAGGATGTATTATTTAAACAAAACTTAGTAAAGGCTTCAAATGACTCAAGTCCTATCTTTTAGTACACAGCAATTTTATTGTTCTGTTTGGAAGGGGATTAGTTACCTGGTGCAATGTTGTCTGGATTTGGAGGGCTTCGTGGATCTGGGGTGTTGGGAGGAGTCAAGGGGGCTTGCTGGGAACCACCTTCCAGGGTGTTTCCATCCACTTTCCCATTCTGCATAGCCATACGGTGCTGTATTTGATCAAAAGTAAACTCTGCTTAAAACTCAAAAACGGTAGTCACACTCTTGCATAATAGGAGCTATCTATGCACAACTCCATTTGTATATTTTTTAATTTATATACAATTAAATACAGTCCTGTACAATTAGATCTTCAATATGACACAATAAATTACACTTCATTATTTCATGGGGCCTCAATAATTTACATGGTAATATGACTGAGAACTTGAATGAGACATTACTGATACCGATCTAAGATCCGTTTTATGATGACACTCCACTTAACAATAATGAAAGCTGAAATTAATTGAGCCTTATTGTGTGCCAGGCATTATGTCTAGTGATTCATATCAATTACTTCATTTTCTATTCACAAGATCCCTATGAGATAAATGTATTTAATTTCTAAATCTTTACTAATCTACTCATGTAGAGCATATTGGCCAAACATTTGGGTTAGTAATCCTTAAATTAATATTATATTTTGTAGTTGGGCTTTAGTTAAATTCTTTAATGTATAGAAAGTTTTAAAATTTAATCTGAAATTTGAATTGTAGTCCTATGTATCCCCCTCAAAACCCTAAACCAAAAACCATTTATACTCTAAGTTACATGTTCTTGCAGAAGGAAGAATTTATGATTTTTAGAAAATAAGATGCTGAGAAGAGGCATTCATCTTTTCAATTTTAGAAAATTTGTTATACTGTCATAATTTATGGCAATAATATGGAACCTTCAAAAATGTTCAATTTCCATTTTAAGACAGAAAAATAGACATTGTGTTAGGTAATGTCCTCAGAAGTATGGCTAGATTTTATTCTTATAAAGCATTGTTTTAATTATATATGGGCAATAGGTGTCTTTTAAAAAGAAGTGCAAAAAAAAAAAAAAAAGAAAAAAGAAGAAGTACCTAAAATCAAACTATCTTTTAACTTTAGAAAGAAAAAATTAATGAAGAGTATAGCAAATAGAAATAAATCCTAAGTCTTTTTCTGTAAACCTGCAGAAAATATTGGCTAAGGTCTTTTCTATATTTCTAAGGCATGTAAAACATGCCTTTATTTGACTTTATAGGGATTTTGGTATAAGACTATTTTGTTCTAAAACTCAAATACTATAAGCAAGGTCCATAAACTAAGATTCTTACCTGATAAAATTATGGGAAGGTGACGTTTATCCCCATTTTTAGGCCTCAACTACACAGCCACCGCCCAAGTGCCATTCACACTCACACTGACTGTAGCATCCCCAAAAGTCTGCTTTCAAATCAGTAGTCTCAATTTATTCCTTTGTTCTTTCGTCTGCTTCATCAAAATACTCATTTTCCCAGGGCAGATAATATCAGTAACAAAATGAAATCAGCATGAATAAATTAAATGTGTCAGATATTGATAATCTGCCTTGATGTATTAACTTTGAAGGGGTGTATATCTTTTCAAAGAACAGTTTTGAAACCAAAGAACTTAATCTCTGTTAGAATTTACAAAGACACATTTTAGGAAGGACTTTTCTCATGCCTGTCTCTGCCAAAGGTTAAAATTTATAGCAAAAATATTAAAACCTTAAACATTTTTAAAACTTGAAACATTACATTCTGAACTGCTAGTCCACTGTCACGTTCACACTTTGCTGTACTTGAATAAACTGAAATGTTTTCACCTGGTACTCACCCCTGCCTGTCTAGTCTCATCTCTGCTCAGTTTTCAAGGTGTGCCCTAAGCTTCAAACTAAACCACTTCTGATTTCCTTATTATCTGATATGATTCTCTACTTTGGATTATTTGATTGTGGGAGATCCCCGGCAAGAAGTCCCTTCTTCCTCATTACCACAGTCAGATCTGTCCTGATTTAAAAACCACTCCCCTGATCCGCTCTCACGCTCCGATCGAAAGTTTTGTCTTTCTTCCTGCCGCTCCCACACCGTTCGCCCTAGTTTCCTTTTTATTTATCTTCTGTATCCTGTCTTATTGACTCCCATGTTATCTAGTTGAGAAGGGGGAATTTTATCTTACTCATCTACTCGTCTTTTACAAAGCCTAATCTGGTGTTTTATATAGCATAGACAGTGAACATTTGCTGAATCTTTAGTGAATAAATTTCCAAATCCAGCTGAGTTTTTTACTATAACCTTTTAAAAAATTGCACCTTCCTTTTTTACTTCTGTTTTCATGTTCACGTCCTCTTCGTCGCTCATGCTTTTATTGTGTGTTCATTCCCCACTGAGCATTTCTCTCTGAGTTAGCCTGAATAGGGACACTTCTGAGTGCGGCATTGCTCCAGTCTTTAGAAATAGTCCCTTATTGCCTAGTGAGCAGAACAGAAGCTCTTAGGCCTGGTGACGAGGATCTTGGCCTTACTTCGTACGTGTTCCCTTTCATGTTGCATCTTTTCACAAGTCATTTCCCCAGTGCTAGCCTCTGCCCCCCTGATGGCCACATGCCCTTCCATCTGCTTGGAATGCCCTCCTTCCTGCTCTTCACCAAATCAAATCCTAGGTTTTCTCTAAGATCCATTTTAAAATTGCCCTCTTCTTTCGGCCTAACTTCACCTACCAGAAATGGCTCCATCTTCTGTATCATCTCAATACTTCAGTAAAAGCTGGACCATCTTTTCATGCTCTTTCTTATTTATTTTCTGTTACCTATTGCTTCTCAGCCTTTTGGCTAAGATCAAGTGTATTTTCTGTTAGCTGGATTTTGTTACTGGATTTATGTTAGTTTGGACTTCAACCAATTTATAATCTGATTTAAGTCTAGTTGAGCACTATCAGTCTTTTGCATTCTTATACCTTAAAACTATTCTTATGTGTTGTGGAAGTTAAAGGATTTTTAAACATGGATATTTAACTAACATATATGTAATATATAATTCAATGTTTTGCATTTTGAATTTAGCTCCTATCGTGTTTGACCTATTAATTAATTAGATTACTGTCCTTTTTTTCACTTCTTTACTTTTTTTTACTACCTTTTAAAAAAGTGAAAAGTACATGCCAACATTAATTATAAATGAAAAGGTAGCTGAGATAAATACAGGAAGTTTAAATGTGTAACACATAAAGAATTACCTTTTCTAAGTTCCTTCAATGTGTTCATGAAATAAAGTTTACCTAAACTTACCAGTTATTCTACCTACATTAATTTTTAGGAATCATAATACTAACCTTCTGTAACCTTTTCCTGGGAATTAATGATGAGCAGGAAAATCAACTCTTTCTAGTTAGTAATTATTAGGAGACACCCAATGCCTTTATATCATCATTATGTATAAAAGCAAAGCCTTATGATTAGTTAGTAACTTATTATAATTATGAACCTTAAATTATAGCATTCTGTCATCTGAAATTTCCTCCAGAAAAGTTAAATAGACCAATGGAAAACTATTTTATTAACTATATCTCAGTTAAGTTGACCCCAAAGAAAACAAAACTCGAGCAGTCTCCTATAGCCTGTCAACATGTATGTTAAAAACATATGCATAATATATATTGAATGATTTCTGTGGAAATATCAATGGAAATAAAAGAGGAACTTTTAAAATCTATTCCATACTTCGTGCCAAATACATTGTAAAAGTTGCATTTTGAACAAAATGTATATACATTCAGAATCCCAATATATTTAGTATAGTCTGACTTTAGAACTACTTTTTATAGCATATTCCCTTTGCCCAGTATGTGTATTTAAAATTTCTAAAGATTTCAAAAAGTTCAATATCCTTTTGCAGTATTTTATAGAGAGAATTTCAGTTCTCAGGAAGTGTTCTTCCACTTTATTTTCCTTTGCCTACTTATTTTCTTCAACCATCTCCTTTTATGCCTTTTTGTTTAAGAAGTAATTCAGTGCATGAACAAGGGCTTCAAAATTGGCTCATACAGCAAGCAATATTTCTTGACTTTTTAAGAATGGACACTTCCTGTTATTGCCGTTTGTGTCCTAGAAAGTGCATGTTGCTTGAATTCGCCAGTGTGCCACATCGGGAAAGTTCACAGCGGCATTTATTTTTTCTGTTTTTAAAATGATACTTAGTATTTGAACAAATGGCATTGATTACCAGAAGGCTGGCTTTCATTTTCATTTATAAGGGGTCTTAAACATGATCATAAAATTATAAATATATAAAACTAAGTGAAAAAATTATTTTGACAATATCTATAGCCCAAGGGAAGCAATAAAAGTAAAACTTATTCCAGAGAATGTGGTCAGTAGATGAGGTTAACGCAGTGCAAATCTTAGAAAGATGATTTGAGAGCAGGATAGTACATAAACAGTTACTCTCTATCTTTCAGTGTTGTTTGGACCCCCATCACTAAATAAAGGCTGTGTTTTTTTTATCTTTGATCTCATAGCATTGTCTTTAGAAGAAAATACTCAATGAATATTTTCTAACAGTATAAACGAATGAATGGAAAAAGACCTGGACCCGATATTACATATATTTTTTAATTCCTGTCATGCTAACGATGTTCCAGATTATAATCTGGTGCCTTAATAAAGTGAATATATCCTCATAGGATATGGCTGCTTATCTCCAGTATTGATTTATTATTCAGGTAATATTTGGAATTAAGATAAGAGAACACACAAATAACTAAAGCCAGAAGGCACCTTAGAGAGCATTTGAGTTCGTATTATTATTTTATAAAAAAGAAAAAACATCCCTTTTAAGTCGACTCTAAATCACATGGCTGGCAGGAGAGCCAGGACCAAATCCTGCTCTCCTAGCTCCCAGGCCAGAGTTTCCTTTACCAACACCATGATAGATGTTGGTGCCAAGAATTCTGGAATCCTGAGAGCTTGATTTCAATCTTCTTCATTATGGTGCTGCTTAAGGCAAATCGACATACTTCCTTGAATACTACTTTCCTCATTTCGAAAGAAGAGAGAGTAAATTTCATCAGACTTCAGAGTATGTTATGTAACTCAATGAAATGTGGCTTCATTGCATACACTATTATTGTTTATTGCTCTGAGTTATGTATAAGCATTTAAGTTTTTTATTTCAATAGACTCATTTAAGGCCATTTTATTTACTTAGTGCCTGATCCTTTAGGAGTAGTGAAAAATTTTCCAGACATGTTCTTAAACATTTTAAGTATAACCAGAACATTGAACCACAAGAACATAAGATTATTGTCCCTAATTTAAAATATGGATAAGAGAGTATGCTGTATTCATAAGGACAGTGTTAATTTCATCATATCTTTCTCTGGAACTATAAAGTATTATTCTTAGAGAGATAAGTCGAAGTTAAGAAAACTGGCATTATTCATTTATTCAAATGTCTAGACATGTTGATGACTTTTGAAAGCCTCTCCGTAGGCCATCTTATTCTATTTTACTTCATAGAATGTCTCCTCTGTTGTCATTATTGAAAGAATATGAGTAGTCAGACTCCATAATATGGGGTAGGGATTATTTTTGACTCAGACTGTATTAGCCACAGGTATTTTCTGGCAAGAGGACGCTGGGCATAATTATAGGGTAATATAACATTGCATTGATGTAGGACTTCAGGTGAAAAATATTATCTCACAAATGTAAATAACATAGTTGAGTAAGAGTCGATGTCAAACTAAATACACAATTATAACAACTATACCTAAATTTAATCCATGAATGTTGAAGGATGGTCACTAATGTGAAAAAGAAAACAATTTAAAATGTCGTTTCAACATTCACTGTTAACAGAAACAAGCTTCGTGCCTGAAAGGGAAATAGGAATTTTGGAAATGAAAATGTCTGTGTTTGTGAGTTTGGGTATTAGTTTCTGTAATGTGTCTTAGAATTTATCATAAAAGAACTTGGTGAAATTAATGTGTTTTCTGTAAAGAAGTGTGCTGTCAATTCAAAACAACTTAGTAATGACGGCAGCTGGTAAGTTTTCAGGTTTAAATTTGTAAGTAAACTTGCAGACCCTTCATAGCTGGAGGAAGAAACCCTCAGGAATTAAAACATATTTATTTTAGTCTCCACTATCTCCTGCATTTAGGATCAAAGCACTATTTCTTTTTGATTCTTCATAAATGCTATGTGATTTTTAAAGCCATTTCCCCAAAGCTGACTGCCTTTCTATTACAGACTACTTCCTCTACAATCTCTTAAATAAAAGTTTACATGAATATAATATTAATATAATATGTAAAATGCAGTTTAATTAATATATTTCCATCTATTAGCTTTCAGTTGAGAAAATCTTTTGTCTACAAGTTATGTCCATGCTGGTTTTTATTGTTAATAGGTACCAGATTTCCCTACACAATGTGGAATAAATGCTTTAGAGGAAATCAAATGTGTCTGTAGTTCCCAGGCATGTTTCAGTGCCAGGATGTATTCAGCCGATAAAATGCTTATCCTTACTTTGTGGAGTGCTGTGTGCTTTGGAAGTGCCTCCATCTCAAACATTTAACTAGTGGCGATAAGAGCATGGAAACTTCTAGCATTACTTCTCTCTGCTCGCTCTCCCTCCTCTCAGTAGAACAGGTCAGTTCCTCAGTGCCAAATCCACAGGCTTATAATGTCCCTATTGAACTAAAAGCATACTCATATCACCTATAATAGTTTTTTGTTTACCCACCTAAACTCTTCCTTATGATGGAAAGAAAAAAGTCTTAGATTCAGCTAAAAGAAAATACGTCGAATACTTGCTTGGGGATCCAGTGATACATACAAATTTGGAAGTGCTGCTCATTCATTTAGATACTACAAGGTCAAGTTATACCTACGTTTATTTGTGCTTTAGATTCATACTGGAAATTTTCATATGTGTATTTGTCAGATCTTCTTTGGCGCATCTTAAATAGCCTGGCACCACGGTTACTGAGATGGGATAATTCTTCCAACATGATGTCCCTGGGGATGCTGACCTTTTTGCCCAGGTCCATGCCGTCTACATCTGTAAAACAATATTCAGATGGATGAACACCCTGACATAAGCATGTTTCAATGCTCTTCTCCATTCCACAATGCATCGCCTGCTTTATGCTGTTGTGCCGACTGTCTTAAATTAAACCCTGGACTCACCACTTTCTACCTGCATGATCATAGATATGCTACTTATTTTCTCTAAACCTCAGTTTCCGCATGCCTCAAGTGGGGCTAATTACCTACTGCAAAGCATTGATATGAGAATTAAATAAAAATGCTTCATAAGAAAGCACCTAGCATTATAAGAAAGAGTAAATTAAAGTTAACTGTCATCAATATTAGTATAATTAGTGAGCTGTTCTGGTCTCCACATTTTATGTATCAATTTGAGTTGCCCCTTTACTGAAATACCTACCCTACCCTCCCACCACACCCACTTTCCCAATCTTGGTCAAAATACTATTCATTCTACATCCAGCACTAAGCAGCTTACATAAAGAAAGCAGATGATAAATACTCAGTGAACTTCCTTCCCAGTCCTGCTCAAATGCCATTTCTGTGACTCCTTTCCTTCAAATATCTCTTCATAGTAGTTTATATCATCTCCACAATACTGAATTATGTACACTTGATTATTTTGTATTGTTTCATGGTTTGCATTTTTTTTATGTTTTAATCTTTGTGTCCCCCCCATGACTTACACATAGAAGATACTCAGCAAATGAGTATTATTTTCTATTTCCAGTACCAAAAAACTTTCCCAAAATCCAGAAGAGATGAAACACCTCCACTTGATGTCTTTAATCAGAAATATATTTATGTAATAACAAGAGTTCTTCTGCCACTGTGGGCTACTGTTCCATGGACAGGAACAAAAATTGGACCATTAGGAAAATAAATAATTATTTTGATCAATTAGGGCAACATCTTTGATGTGAAAAACTAACCATAATAATTAGACTTTTGAGAGCGTTTAGGATAAAATAACAGAATAACTTGTTAAAATTTCTCCCCATTAAAAGAGTCATTTATGTACATGTTTTGATATGACATAGAGAGGAGTTCCATTACTAGTAAAAGCAATAATATCAACATTTTTGCTTCTGGAAAGGTGGAGGAGATGTATTTTTCCCCACACATCTATTAGGTATAACTAAAAGTCCTGGACATTATGAATAAAATAAAAATAAAAACATTCTAAAATTGGGGTAAAAAGGCAGACCAATGGGGACCCTAGGAAGTAAGGAACAACATGGTGGTGAATTCTCTGGGTTTTTTTTTAACCCTCATATATCTTAGACTGGGAGCTGAACATGCTGGCAACCCAGAAATACCAAGAGACACAGGCAAACAAAGCTCCAACAGAAAGCTGTTCTCTCTCTGTAAAGGACCTGGAGGGGAGCCACACAGCAGGACAGAAAATGTTTAGAGAACAGCTACTCTGCTTTAGCCAAACACCACAGAAAACACTTTGGCCTTGCCCCACCCAAGTCAATAAAGACCATGTGCACAGCCCAGAATTTCACCCTGTGGGGCTCTCACGAGTTTCTCCAACACTCCCTCTACTAGGGTGGTGTCAGAGAGGCCAAGTAGCAAGTTGGGACTTTTGTTCCTTTTGGCCAGTGAGAAGCCCCTCCCTGCAGTGTTAGTGAAGACTGTGGCAGAGACCGAACTTCTATTTTCTCCCGGCAATAACAAGGAGCCTCCCTTAAGCATCAGTGGGGACCACACTGGGAACCTAGACTTTTACTTCTGTTAGCAGTAATGAGGTGGCACTCTCCTTCCTCTGCTGTCAGATAAGAACAGATGAACAAGGGGGGTTAAATGAAAGCAAAGATCTCAGAACATAAAATGAAAATGTCCAAATGTAAATAAAATGTCCCTTATCATACAGAGAACTAGGAAGATCTCAAATGGATAAAAAAGACAATCAGATGACAACACTGGGATGACTGAGGTATTAAAATTATGTGATAAAGATTTTAAAGCACCTATATTTTTTGTAATGCTTTCATGAGTAATTAGGGAGTTGCTTGAAACAAATGAAAAAATTAGAATGCCTTAGCAAATAAATAAATTAATTAATTAACATCTCAGCAGAGAAATAAAAGATGTAAAGAACCAAATGGAAAATACAAACAGATTAAACACCTCAATAGATGGTCTCAGTAGAAGAATCGGGGAAAGGAAAGAATCAGTGACCTGGGAGATAGAACAATAGAAATCATGCAATAAAAACAACAGAGAGGAAAACAGGCTTAAAAAATGAATTAACAGAATCTTCTTAAGGACTCAAGGGACTGTAGTAAAAGATATAGCATTTGCATCATTGAAGTCCCAGAAGCAGTGGAGAAAGAGGATGAAACTGGAAAACTACTCACAGAAATAATGGCTGAAAACTTCCCAAATTTGGGAAGAGATGCACATTACCAATTCAGGAATCTGAGAGCACACTAAACAGAGTCAACCCAGACAGCTCTGCTATAAGACTTATAATTAAGCTTCTGGAAACTAAACACAAAGGAGAAATATGAAAGAATCCAAAGGAAAACAACAACTCACCTACAAGGAGAAAACAATTAGAATGACAGCAAATTTCTCATCAGAAACCATGACGGCCAGAAGGAAGTGGCACACTATTTTTCCATTTGTTGAAAGAAAAGAATTATTAGCCCAGAATCCTATGCCCAGGGAAATATCCTTCAGGAATAAAGGAGAAACTGAGACATTCTCAGCTGAAGGAAAGCTAAGAGAATCTGGACATCAACCCTGAAAGCATGACTTGATGAAGTTCTTTGAACAGTAAGGAAACAATAAAAGAAGGGACCTTGGCACATCAGAATAAAAGAATACAGTAAGCAAACACATGATAAATATGATTTACCAAAAATTATAACACTGGGTAATGTAAATGTGCACAGAAAAAGTATGTGAGATGATTATATTATAAACAGGGAAGATAAAGAACATAAAAGTAGTTACGTTTCTATACTTCACTTGAACTAGCAAAATGACAACATAAGTAGATTGTGATGATATGAATATATAATGCAATACTTAGAACAACTCCTGAGAGCTACACAAACAGGTGCACTTAAAAACAGTGAAGAAAAACCAAAGTGAGGCTAAAAGAACGTGTTCAAGTACTCCCATAGGAATTCAGAGAGAAGAAGACAGAAATGAAAAAGAAAGATGGCAAACCAAAAACTAAAAATAAAATAATTGATTTAAGCTTTAATACACAAATAATCACATGAAATTAGTACATCGATTAAAAGACAACAATTAGAAGATAGGATTAAAAATGAACCAACTATATGATAAACTCACTTCAAATAAAATATACAGGCAGGATGAACGTAACAGGATAAAAAAAGATATATCAAGCAACCTTAACCAAAGGAAAGCAGAGAGCTATATTGATACCAGATGAAGCTGATTTTAGAGCAAAGAAATGATTCCAGTGTCACTCCACCAAGATGATCTGGAAATCCTAAATGGGTGTGAACCAAAAAAAAAAAAAAAACAACAGAGCTACACAATATGTGAGGCAAAAACTATAGAACTAAAAAGAGAAATGGACAAGTCCACAGTTACATTTGGAGAGTTCAACATCCCTCTCTCCATAAATAATAGAACAGCAACACAGAAAATCAGTGAGAATATCAAAGAATTCAAAGTCCTGTCCACCAATGGGATTTCATCAACATTTATGTTCTACTCAACAACAGAATGCAAATTCCTTTTAAGTGCCCATCCCTGGAATATATATCAAAATATGCCATATCTTGAACTATAAAATAAACCTTAACAAATTTAAAAGAATTAAAATGTTCAGAGTATTATTTCTGATCACAATAAAATCAAACTAGAAGTTACTAACAGAAGGATAATAGGAAAATCTCCAAATACTTGGAAACTAAACAACACACTTCTAAATAATCCATATGACAAAAAGAAGTCTCAAGAAAATTTTAAAAAACATTGAACTGAATGAAAATAGCAGTAAAGCTTATCAAAATTGATGGGACAAAGTTAATGCAGTGCTGAAAGGGACATTAACAGTACTAAATGCATAATGTAAAAAGAGAAAAATCTCAATCTAATAAACTAAGCTCCTACTTCATAAACTTAGAAAAAGAAAAGCAAAAAAAAAAAAAAAAAAAGAAATCTGAAGCAAGCAGAGGGAGGAAATAAGAAAGATAAAGGCAGAAATCAATGAAATTGAGAACAGAAAAAAATAGAAAAAAATCAAGCATTGAGCTGTTTCTTAAAAGATCAATAAAACTGATAAATTTTTCGTAAGACTGACATACAAAAAACAGAGAAGACACAAATTAACAACATCAGGAACAAAATAGGGGATATCATTACAGTCACTACAGATATCCACTGGATAATAAGAGAATACAATGAATAATTTGTACATATAAATTCACATACATTTGAGAAATTAGAAAAAATTGACCATTCCTTACAAAGCACAAAATATCATAATTAACCTAACATGATATAGATAACTGATCGATCATGTAACAATTTAGGCAATTAAATTTGTAAGTTTAAAATTTTCCATAAAAGAAATATTCAGGAGGGCGGTGCCTGTGGCTCAAAGGAGTAGGGCACCAGCCCCATATGCCAGAGGTGATGGGTTCAAACCCAGCCCTGGCCAAAAAACTGCAAAAAAAAAAAAAAAAAAAAGAAAGAAAGAAAGAAAGAAATCTTTAGACTTAGATGATTTCACTGGAGAATTCTACCAACTATTTAAAGAGCAATTAATACCAATGCTGCATCCTCTTTGCCCAAAAACAGAAGATGAGAGAACATTTCCCCTTCATCTTATCAAACTAATATTACTAAAATACCAAAGCTAGACAAAGACAACACCAATAAGGAAAGTTACAGACTAATATTCCACATGCATATAGAAGTAAAAATCCTTAAGAAAATATTAATTACAGACCTGTAATTCTTATATGAGTTAAGAATTCCTTGCTTAATTCTATATGATGAGCGAGTAGGTTTTACTCCAGGAATGCAAAGCAGGTTTAGTATTCAAAAAGCAGTCAAGGTAATCCACATATTAACAGGCTAAAAAAAAAAAATCACATCATCTTATCTTTAGGATCTAGGGATAGGCAAAGAGTTGTTAAACTTGACACCAAAAGCACAATCCATAAAAGGAATAATTGATACACTGGTCATCATTAAAATTAACAATTTTTGCTCTGAGATAGACCCTGCTAAGAGTATGAAAGGACACACAACAGAGTGGGGAACAAGATTTGCAAAATACATATTCACCAACAGGCTAGAACTCTCAAAACTCATAGTAAGAAAGCTAGCAATCGGTTAAGATGTGGGCAAAGACATGAAAAGACACCTTACCAAAGAAAATATGCAGATAGCAAATAAGGATATGAAAAGAGCCAACAATTTCAGTCACTAGGGAAATGCAAGTTAAAAACCACGATGACGTATCACTATATTCTTATCAGAAAGGCTGGAAATGGAAAATATTGACAGGACTATTTGCCGGGGAGGACGTGGAGAAACGTGGTCACTCAAACACTGCGGCTGGAAGTGTAAAATGTATAGCCATTCTGGAAAACAATTTAGTAAGTTCAGTTATAAACCGAACAGAGAACCATCCTGCAACACTGGGCATTTATCCCAGTGCAATGAAAACTCTGTTCACAGAAAAACCTATACCCAAATATTCATAGCAGTTTTCTACTTAAATAACCCAAAACTGAAAACAATCTAGATGTACTTCAGTGGATAAACTCTTAAAAACACTGGTTGAGGCTGGGCATAGTGGCTCATACCAGTAATCTTAGCACTTAGAAGGCTGAGGCAGGAGGATTGTCTAACACCAGGGGTTAGAGACCAGCCAGACCAAGAGCGAGACCCCATCTTTAAAAAAGAAGTAAAGAAAAGAAAAGAAAAATTAGCCAGACATAGTGGTATGCACCTATAGTTCCAGCTACTTGGGAGGCTGAGGAAGGAAGATCTCATGAGCACAGGAGGTGGAGGTTGCAGTGAGCTGGTGAGGCCACTGCACTCTAGCCCAGGTAACAGTGTGAGACCCCGTCTCGAACAAAAATGAAAACAAAACAAACAAATAAAAAACACTGATCCATCCATACTATGCTATTCAGCAAAAAAAAAAAAAAAAAAAAAAAGAGCAAAAAGGAAAATTATTAAGGTGCAACATTTGGGGGAATCTCTAGAGAATTACACTGAGCTAAAAAAAAAAAAGCCAATCCCAAAAAGATTATATACTGCATAATTCCATTTATATAGCATTCTTAAAATGAAAAATTATAGAAATAGGGAGATTAATGACTGGCAAGGACTAAGGAGAAGTGGGGACAAAAGAGGAGTGGGTGTGGCTGTACAAGGTCACACACCTTATGGTGTAGGACTGTAACGTCTCTTGACTGTATCAACATCAGTATTCTGATTGTGATGTTGTGCTATAGCTTTGTCAGATCCTGTCACTGGGAAAAGTTACCTGAGATATCCCTGCATGATTTCACAGCAGCATGCAAAAATTCAATGATCTCAAAAAAACTCAAAATAAAGTTTAATCAAGAGCTATCAAGCCATGAAAAGACACGAAGAATCCTTAAAAGCATGTTTCTAAGGAAAAGGAGCCAGTCTGAAAAAGCTACATACTGTATGAGTCTACCATTGTGGAAAAAGATCAGAGGTTGCCAGAGATTGGGAGGGAGGGAGGAATGGGTAAGTGGAGAACAGAGGATTTGTAGGGCAGTGAAACTGTCCTATATGATACTGTAATGGCAGATATGTGACATGCATTTGTGAAAAACCACAGAGCTGTAGAGTAAATCCTCATGTAAACTACAGACTTTGTTGATGATGTAATTAATTTCAATTCTTGTTGAAATGTAATCGCCATTGTAACAGTACAAGGAGGTGGGAACTCTTAAAAAGGGATTAGGCCACCAGGGTTTCTCTCTCTTGCATGAGATTGGTGTCCTTGTAAAAGGGTGACTGTGGCCTCTTTTTCTCTCTCCGTGCCTTCCATCACGTGTTGACACAGCGAGAAGGCCCTCACCACATGCTGTCACCCTGACCTTCCCGGCCTCCAGAACTGTGAATGTTCATTACAAAGTAGCCGGCTCCAGTGTGCTGTCATAGCAGCACAGACAGGTTCTGGTGGTTAATAACAGCGCATCAGTATTGGTTCCTTAGTTGTAACAAACACACACACACACACACACACACACACACACACTAATGTAAGACGTTAACACTAGTGGAAACCGGGCTGGGGGGTGGTTACCTGGGAAGTCATGCAAAGTCTATTATATAAAAGTTAAATGTAATAATTTCCAAGCTCTTCCTAATGCCATGCAGAACATCTTTGTCTGGCTATTCAGTATATGCGAATAAAACGAAATGAAACAAAATGTTGTGCTTTACCATCCCCAGGAGTGACAGAAACAGCCTATGGAAGAGGGGTAGGAAGAACGAAGCCAGAGTCCATCTAAGAAAATATTCACCTTTGTGTATCTGCAAGTGTTTGAAGTTCCTGTCATTGTGTATTTGAAACAGAAGGATAGTTTATTTTTCAATGTGTCTATGACTATCCTTCAGTGCGTTAGACAGCATGATGGGGGGCTATTTCACCATTTGATTCTGAAATCAAAATAGCAAATGCCCTTTAGATTACAAAAGATAGAAGAGGCACCATGCGTTTGAGGTTATTTATATTCATTTTATCTGTATGGTGGAAATATTGCAGAATGTTGTACTACTGCGTATCTCTTTCCAACTCTGTATTTAGTGTCTTCATGATGGTGAAGAAATTAAGCTTGGAATTAGCCATGGTGGGATTATTTACACCACAAAGTCGACAAACTCTACAAATCAAGACATTCTCCCATCCCATGCCACCCTGCTAGAGAAACAATCCTTCGATATTTACTATTATACTACTGGACACGTCCATCAATGTCAGGAATATCTTGTCAACATTTTTCACATCGGTAAACAAATAACAAAACACATAAACTAAATCCTCCAAAGTTTCCTTCCCTTCCCTTCTAATGGTTACATTTTTGATGTCACTGGAGCAGGAGTTCCAGGACCATTTGCAAGTTGGGGAAGCTGGTGCGTGGTCACTCTCATTTCTTAACTCTTAGTGTACAGAAGGTTATCAACATGGACATCTATTCCAAGCTGTTCACAACCCTTCATTGCAAACCCGTGCACAGGGTCTTAACAGTGTGTTTAATCTTGATGCTTGATAAATGATATGTTGTTTTGTTCAGGATGCATTTCCTTGCCCTCACGGCTTAGAAGCTTGTCTTTGTGGGATTAGGTCATCTATTGAAAATAATCTTGCTAGGCATACTTTCCCACTGGTGTCATTTATAGTGAGGAAGAACTTTAGTTAGATCAGTGAGTCCAATTCACAGTTTGGAAAGATAGCCACTTGTAAATAATTGTAGTAAGACAAAAGATCTTTTATTTTATTCATTTATTTGCAGTTTTTGGCCAGGGCTGGGTTTGAACCCATTACCTCCAGTATATGGGGCCAGTGCCCTACTCCTTTGAGCCACAGGTGCCACCCCAACAAAACATCTTTTAAAACTGCTTCCACATGATTGGCAATTGCAATCCTGATTGAACCGCTGGAGGGGAGCTAGCTCTAGCTTATTTGCTTTAGAATGGGCTCACTGGATTTATTTAGAAGACTCATCGAGGTAAAAGGATTTTATCTGCATTTGCATAGGACTCTTCTGCCTATTTACAGACAGTAGGTCCATGTAATTGAATAAAAGTTCATAAAATATACATTACTGTATAAAGCAGTGGTTCTCAACCTTCCTAATTGCTGCATTGTTACAAATTGAACAAAAGGATCGCGACCCACAGGCTGAGAACCTCTGATATTAAGTAACATGTATATACACATTACATGTAACATAAAATAGCACAGTTCAATCTGTGATTTTGAATAATACCTGGAAAAACTCCAATTGATAAAAAGTTTATTGATAATTATTTTTACATATAAAAGTTGCTTTGTCGGACAGCGCCTGTGGCTCAAAGGAGTAGGGCGCTGGCCCCATATGCTGGAGGTGGTGGGTTCAAACCTGGCCCTGGCCAAAAAAAAGAAAAAAAGAAAAGTTGCTTTGAAACCCTTCTGGAATTCTTTATTTTTTATTTTGTATCTTTGCCTTGATTTAAACTCCAAGGCTATTTTATAAGGTTTCAAAAATGTGTTCTTCATAGAAATGTTATTATTTAACATTGGGTAAATCTACAAAGATTTAAGAAATGAGATTATCCATCTGTTGAATTACACACATTCAAATTACACAAAGTTTTCAAGTACTGTTTATAAGATGTATATCTAAGCATATTAGAGCGAAAATGGCATCAAAGAAAATTAGAAGGATGGACTAGTATGGATAGAAATAATCTCTGCAATTTAAACCTTGGTTTAAGATATAATTTAGCCTAGTTCGCTGGTACTAGTTTTCTGGAGGGCCTTATTAGAAGTTTGATACTCTAAAAATCTGAGACTTCACAAGCTATGATTGCACGCCAGTTTTCAAAATAAAACATGCAAACTTTCCTAGCTCTGTTTTTTCTTGGGGTTATGAGGATGTTAATGTGAAAACTTAAACCAAACAAAAGAAAATAACAAACTTGTACACTATTTCTTCTCCAAACTGTTTATAATTGATCCGAGGTAGTAAAGGCCTTTCTGGCATCCTCATTTTGATATTGAAGATTTTATTAGTTACAGTTTCAGATATACAAGAAAAGTAAACAGGGTCTTCATGTAATCTTTCATCTAAATTCTTTGTACTTTTTTCAAAGAGTTCTTAAAATTTGTGTCAATATTATCATTTCCTTTGTTATTGGTTGAGAGACTCAAACACACTGATGTTTGACTTCAGCACATAGCTCAGTAAATCAGAATCATGGGATTTTAGAAGTAGTTGTACCAGTAAATTCAGCCTTCCTCATGAAAAATCTGCTGTCTAATCTGGAACCCAGAACTCCTGGTTCCGTATCAACAGCAGCACTCCACTTAAAACCTGAACTTCCTGTTTTCAGACCGCAAAGCTCAACTCCCTTCCTGAAATTTCAAAAATAATCAGCTCAGTTCTCTTCTGTGTGCTAGGAAAAGCTGCTGTCCAGTCAGAAGGAGAAAAAAACCAACAAACACAAAACATACCACAAAAATCCCTCTGTGGGGGTGACTGAGGCAGCCTGCTAAGCCACTATGGTCTTCCTATAAAGCTCTTGCTCTGATCTGTCAGCAATGTTTGTGCTTCAAGTCAGGGCATATCAGACCTCCAGTTCTTCCAATGGTTGTATTAATTCCCATTCCTTTTCCCCACCATTTCTAAACCAGTGGCTCCTGAGCGTCTCTCCTTATTCCATTCTGACTGTCTTCCCATCTCTTCCTCTCTCACTTTGTTACTTCCCACCATTTTATCCTTGCCTTTTTTCTGAGTTACTGAGCAAAAGAAAAATATGATGAACACTGTAAAATATGTATAGATACAAGGGTACATTGCACAGGGTTCGGGGACCCTTTATTAAAATCTATTAAAGTTTATGAAGTCTATTAAAGGCCATTATTTTCTTGTCTCCATAAGTAATTCACACACAGACAATGCAAAGCATTCTTCTCTGTGTTTTTGTCCTTTATCGTAGCATTTGTCAAATTGTAGAAATTGTGGCTGTGATACTCTTGTAGGAAGCATGGAAGTGAGTATCACCACAGTAACATGAGATAGCTTCCCCCTCGGCTCTACTACCAACAGTCAGAGGATCATCATTGCCACAATTATGATCCGATGATGAAGAAGGTCGATCTGCCAGTAGGAAGCCTTAGTGTCAGGGGATGCTTTTTACTAGTTGGTTATTGGGAGAGTGGTAGTTTTGCGTCCAGTACATAATTGACACCAATTCATAATGGATTCATAAGGAACAACAATTTGAGATACAGTTAGGGAAGGCTGGGATTAGCCACTTTAAAAAAAAAAAAAAAAAGCTCATTCTGTCCAGTTAGCCCTGTGGTCTCTATGGATATAGAATTTTTCAGTAGTTCTTTGTGGTTATTTCTCCTTCTGACATGGAATGAGTTCTCTCCTATAAAACTTGCCACTGTTGGTTCCTATATTTTTCTTCTAATTTATCTCAAAGACTCACCAGTCTGTAGATTTTTCCCTACAAGATTGGGATGGAATTTCTACCTTATGTTTAGAGGACAACTAGTTTAGCCAAGTCATTGTCACATATCATTTTCCTCCAAAATAAATGTTTTTGAAAGTGTTAATACAAATTTAATGAACTATAATACTGAAGAAAACATCCTGATACACTGGAAAAAGAAAGCAGAAGGGTTTTTAAGACATCTTCCTCCTTTCCTTTTTATAAAGGACAATGCAGCCCAAATTTGATTTATTTAGTCTTATAATTAAGATCAAAACAGTTGTATGTTTTATCTTAAGTGATTCAGAGTTTTCTTGCTGTAAAGTGTTTGAAAGCTTGGAGAATCATTTCCCAAGAAAGTTCCTCTGAAGCCCATGTTTCATTTCTTCATCCTTAGAAAAAATGATATTCCCTGAACCCCAGTCCTCCAAACCCCAGTCCTCCAAACACTATGCAGTACACAGACAGTAAAGTTCCATATATGATGTCAAAGGAAATAAGAGTAAAAAAATTAAATATCTGAGCCGTTTCATAAAGTATGACAGCTATTTTATCTGGGATGAGTTAAGAATGTGTCTAATTATCCCTGAGTTGTCTGAAATACTTGCCATCCAAACAAAGGCAGAGCATGTGATTCCTCTTACAGGGCTGGAACTCGTCCAGTGGTGTGTGAGGAATAGCTTTACATGGCTAGGGTTTACTGGTGGTGAGATAGTAGTTTTGAGGATTTTTTTCCTCTCTGGGACATGGTTGTACTTTTTCTATATTTTTCATAAAAACAATAGTTATGTTTATAAAAAAAGATCTTACCCTGATAGGTCCATGTCTCCCACATATGATTTATATGGGAAATACATGAAATGGACAGACCAATTTATGATTATGATGTTATTAGAAAATGAAAACTTGCTGAAGGTCTGGTTTTGTGTAAGTAATTTAAGGTCAAACTCAAGTGATGATCTGATTTTTGCCTCATGGATCAGAAAAACCATGCAAACCACTTCAAGTAGACAACTCAAAGTAGAAAATAGAAAGATACTTTAAACATTTAAAACAAGCATACATTTTGTAATTTTGTGTTAGTACACATTTGATTCTGGTATCTGGTTCAGTATTATTCTCATTTTATTCCAATCTCATTTGATATCATAGGAAAACACGAGAGCCAGGTTGAATCCAATATGGTGATTTTTGTATTGCAGAAAATGGAAAACAGATTTAACAACACAACCATTTATGTGGGGAGCATCTAAATGTCTTTCCCTGGTGCTGTTCAGCTTGCTTTGTGGAAAATCCAATATAAAAACATTCTACTAAAGCTCGCTCTGAGGTCTCAAGTTTCTAGGCCTTAATATTGTTATGGTGAAAGGCTGCATTCCTTTCTGAAAATTCCACAAATATATCTAGAAAGGCTCCAATCAGCCCTTAAAAAGATTTGGATATATCTGAACATTCTACATTATAAGCTGTAGCTGCTATGCTTTCTTCATGAATCAAGTTGTGTTTCCCTTATAATAATTAAAACGCAAGTATAAAGCATTGCTTTCCAGAGTCATTTGCTAGAATTTAAAGAAGAGAGTGAACTATCCCCTTGCATGTAATATATATCAAAAATTTGTTGGGTCGTATGTTTGGGGACTACAAGAACTTTCTCTGCATTTTCTTGAAAATTACAAATAAAAGTAGATTTTGTGCACAAACTATGTTAGTAAATTGATTATTGAATGTGAAGAATGGTTTGGGGTTTAGACAAATGAACAATGACTATGCATTCCAACTTAATAGCTTTTGTAAAAAAAAAAGATAGAACATATTCTGAATGATTTATGTAATATAAGGTAAAAGAAATCAAGATGAACGATGGGGAATGGACAATGAAGATAAGATTAAATGAGACCTAAACCCCCCAGGAAAGGAATTGAGAGTGAAATCAGCTTATCATGAGAAAGCCACGCCAAGCAGAATGTACATCAGCTGTCAG
The DNA here is from genome assembly GCA_963574575.1 of Galagoides demidoff. NCBI lineage: Eukaryota > Metazoa > Chordata > Mammalia > Primates > Galagidae > Galagoides > Galagoides demidoff. The sequence continues at coordinate 43,059 of CAUYQV010046165.1, forward strand.
ATTGCTTCATTCCTTTTACAGCAGTTGTTCATCTGAAAATAGCTCTCAGATGAGAAAGGATGACTACAAAAGGCTTAGTTACCATAGGCTTCACTGCACCTCCTAGTGCTCCGGGTTTGTTACGACAGAACAACAAGAATTTAAAGGAAGTAAACTACAAACTATTAAACAACATCGGGCGAGGTCTGCATTAACGCTGAGCTACGCGAACACTACAAAGGATTTTTATTGGTACCATGTCCATGTCCATGGATCTCCTTCAGGATGGCTGATGCTTGCTGTTTCCTCTGCTTCACCATGGTATTATGTGATAGCATGGTTTTTTGTTCCCTGTTAAAAATAAAGGGGCATTATTGAGGCAATGTAAGGAACTCATTTGGAGTGTTTTATGATCATCCTTTTGAAGGAGAACATCTTTGTTCTTTATTAAGAATTTATTATTGCTTTCTACTGAAAGACTTTAATATGCATTCCTTATCTGGTGACAGAGCATGCTATTCCTTGGCAGGCAAGGTCACAGTGAACAGAGGGTGGTACTCAGTTTCAGACCCAGTCTTATCTGCACGTTAGTATAATGATTATCAGGCAGTCAGAGACAATGAAAAAGCTGGCCTCCTTTCCCCTGCCTCTCGCGTCTCCATAGTTTATGCAAGTCTGCCATTGTTTCCTTCCTGGCCTTCGTTTGTATCAGCATCATACTACATCAACTCAGAAAATTGTTAGACTGAAGAAGACACCAGATTAAACCAGAACTCTTTGATGGTGGCATTTTACTACTGGCAACAGCTGTTCTTTAAAGCAAAGAATGCCCACATATGAGTCACAACTCTGAACCTCCTTGGACAAGTGACTAATAAAACATTTTAGGAAACAATATACTCACCTAGCTGTTAGACTGTGCTTTTCAGCAGGGATGAATCCCAATTTATGGAAGAAGACTCTGGAGATGGATTATGGATGGCACTTGGGCCGATGGTTTTTATCCTGGAACCTGGGACAGCATGGTCCCTAACTCTGACTCAAACTGGGGACTGAGCTTTTCTGAAGAGATTGGCATCCAGCTGACATCAACTGACTATATATAGCACCAAATACTTCAGCTACTCATATCTTCCTGGCGGAAGGGAGGAACAGGGACAGATTAAGTTCTCTCCATTGTGTTTCTAGTTTGTGAGATGTTTGAATGAAGTGTTCATTCATTGGACATTCAGAAAGTTTTTATTGACCGCCTCTGTTCGAGGTGATAGCAGCTGAAAAGAATCTTAAAACCTTTTTAATACGTAGCTCTTTAGCTACATCTAGATTGAGATGGCAAGAGGCTCACATGTGAATCAGAAGGGGATGATAGATGGTTCATAATTACAGTGAACAGTATGGACAATGATGTCTATGGAGGTTCAGGAGTAAAGAAACCAATGTGGGGTGGATCAACAGAGCCACTTCTTAAGCAGGACTGAGGACTCATGCTAGGTTCATAAAAATGGGTAATATTTGAATAGTGATATAGGGGAGCATTTAGAAATGGGCCATTAGAGGTTGAGCCCTGAAGGTGCATGAAAGCTCTTAGACTTATAACTGTGTCATGCTTTTTGAAGGGACCCCAAAGAAGCCAGTCCCTGCAAAGTTGACCAGTCTCTATAAAGTCTGGAGTCAAGGGTTTTTGCTAGAGGGAATGGTAGGGTAAGAGGTTTCAATAATTTGCTTGTCATGTTGGCCTCTTAGCCGGTCTTTGGACACAGAAGCACATCCCCATACCTGGCCTTTTCCTTTCACTATTTCCCACTCCCTGAAACATGCTTCTCCTCCCGTGGCTCATTCCCTCATCATATGGGATTCTGCTCAGATGTCAATTCCTCATAAAATCCTTCCCTAATCACCCTGTCTTAAATTATCACACTGTGCCATTCTGTGTAGTCCATTGCTATGCTTCACTTTTCTTTATATTGCTGTATCACAGTTAAGACAAAGTCAGATGGGAATGACAGAAAACTCCCAAGAAAAGAGACTTTAAAAGATGGACAATGATGCTTAGTCTAGAGTTAAGTAATGGAGGGTTTGCGTTATTGACATAACTATCAGGGGCTCAATTACTTTCTAATTATTTACTCCATTGTCCCTAAAACATATACCCCTCGGGCCGAATTGTCTGCTTCAGCTCTAGTCAGTGTGCACACTTTTCCAGCCAACAGAAAAAAACAAAAAGGAATGGGAAAGGCAACTTTCTCCCCTTCAGAACGTGTCTTCATGCTGCTCACTCTCTTCTGAACTCAGTCACACAGCCATACAGAACTCAAGAGAGGTTGGGAAATGTAGCCTGTACCCTGGGAGGTCAAGTGCCCAGTTAAAATTATGGATAACTTCACTGACCAAGGAGATAACGATCACTGAGTGACAACTCTCAGATTTTGCCATAAGAACATAGCAACATTATTTTATCTGTCTATCCATCTCTCTGATAACTCCTTTTTCTACTAAAAAGTGAACTTAATGAGGGATTTGACTGTATTTTCAGCATGGAATTATATCACTCCAAGTGTTGTAGCACTCAGTATTCATTGAATAAATGAATAAATGAGTGGATTGAAACTTAATTGTGGAATGCAGTTAAAGTTTCATGAGTTGGAGTCCAAATGAACAGTCACTTGAATATAAGAAGGTGGTGGCTATTTATGAGAGAAGCTGTATCATATAAGGTTGAAGTAGGCTATACATTTTTGTGCTTGATCATAGGATTGAAAGTTTTAAGGGTGAAGATGGTAGATTTATGCTGATCTATTGCAATTGCTTCTAAGCAAACATTTGCATTGAAATTATTAATTAGTACCAATGAGAAAATATTTCACCAAAGCAAATGAATTTAAACAGCCTCTCAAGACCCCCGATTGCCCTTATATTCCTGGCTTTTGAAATTTCCTATTAGTTAAGAGTCTTAAACTCTTAGTTTTTTCATCTATAAAATGGAGCGTATAGTATCTATCACATGGCCAAAGAGTCATGAACATTTTACTGATTTAGAAATTTCTTATACTTAGTAAAAGTTTAACAAATGTTTATTTTTCTTTTTAATATTGTTATTCCTGCAATATGAAAGAATTTAGACCCTTAAAATAATTAGTTGTATTATTCGGTAAAAAATAAAAATAGCTTAAGAAAGCCTCAGTTTTCCTATCTGGTCACTGTCACATGTTTCCAACTTTATGTTATGCACAATTTTAAAGGTTAAAATGGTATTCTCCAGCTGAGTGCAGTGACTTTAGGCCTGTAATTGCAACACTTTGGGAGGCTGAGATTTGAAGCCAGGAATTTGAAACTAACCTGGGCAACATAGCAAGACCTCATTGCTTAAAAAAAATTAAAACAAATTAGCCAGGCATGGTGGTAGGTGCCTTTAGTCCCAGCTACTCAGGAGACTGAGGCAGGAGGATCCTGTGAGCCCAGGGGTTAGAGGCAGCAGTGAGCTATGATCATGCCACTGCTCTCTAGTCTGGGCTACAGAGTGAAACCCTATGTCAAAAAAAAGAGAAAAGGGAAAAAAAGGGTAGTCCCAATAGATGATGATTGGTATGCTAATTTGATTTCCAAAATGAAAATAGATACTATGGCCAGCACAGTGGCTCATATCTACAATCCTAGCACTCTGGGAGGCCAAGGCAGGTGGATTGCCTGAGTTCAGGATTTCAAGACCAGCCTGAGCAAGAAAATAAGAAAAAATAAGAAAAACTAACTCAGCATTGTGGCAGGTGCCTGTAGTCCCAGCTACTTAGGAGACTAAGGTAAGAGGATCACTTGAGCTCGAGAGTTTGAGGTTGCTGTGAGCTATGAAGCCTGGTCACTCTACCGAAGATGACAGAGTGATACTCTGTCTCAAAAAAAAATAAAAAAAAAAAAATAAACCTTTTGAGGGGTACACAACTATAAGAGGGACTTCATCTAACAAGTGCAGTCAGTGTCACCTAATTCTTTGTACCCTCAATGCATCCCAAACAATAAAAAATAATAATAAAAGAAAAAAAAGAAAAGAAAATAGATACTGTATTTTAAAAGAACATAAAGGTGTTATAGAATATAATATCTTGTTTTTGTTTATTTTTCAAATATACTTAAAATTATCTTGTCTTATTTTTTAAAGCTCATTTATCCATACCTAGTGTTCTGGTTTCTGAGTCATTATTTGCTCTGAAAATGAAGAAAGAACAAATTACTTGTATTGCAGTTTTAAGACAGTGCATATTATACATGAACTTCATGACACAAATGCTGAACTTTTTTTTTTTTTGAGACAGAGTCTCGTTATGTCACCCTGGGTAGAGTGCAATGGCGTCACAGCTCACAGAAACCTCCAGCTCTTGGGCTTAAGTGATTCTCTTGCCTCAGCCTCCCAAGTAGCTGGGACTACAGGTGCCCGCCACAATGCCAGCTATCATTTTTTGTTGTTACAGTTATCACTGTTGTTTTAGCTGGCCCAGGGCGGGAAACAGTTATTATATTTCCATTCACCTGCACAGAGATCTGGTGTTAGACAAAACAAAATCTCTCCCCAGATTTGTCATATTGTCATCTCCTTTGTCCTTCACCCACACTCTCCCATCTCCATGACTCAAGAACCTCCCACCCCCGCCACACACACACTCTAAACCAGAAAAGGCGTCTCCTACCCCCAGGACTCAATTCCTGTCCTCATCCTCCTACTCATTCTTGTTCTTAAAGCTTCTTCCTAGTCCCAATTTAAGTAGAACAGTACTTCATTTTCCTTCAAGGCCCTAGGTGTTTTTAAATAATGAGATATTATGAGGTGAGATATTTTCTTATAGGCAAAATAATGGGATTCTAATGATAGAAACTTCTGCTGTGGGAGATGAGTGAGGAAGAAGTTTTGGGCAGAGATTTTTACACTGTAAACAAACTATTTCCACCACTGGAGCTGGCCACAGTTGCACATCCAAGTCTTTCATTACTCACAAAAAGATTAAATAGGGTGGCTTTTACTGCCATATTGCTCCCTAACAAAAATCTACACCTTGAGGATGCCTGAAAAGTGACCTGATTTAGCGGGTGGTAAACATGAAAACTGGAGCCAACTGGTAAACAAAGCCTGCAGTGACTGCCTTTAACTGAGCACTTGTTTTTTTCTTAATTTTGTATTTCCCCTTGTCCCATTTACAGTCTATATTAGGTTGCTGTGGGCAGGTAGAGATTAGGACAGGATGGGGTGGGGGGCAGAAAGTGGGAATTCACTGTTTGCTAGGTGGGCAGACAACACATTACCGTCACTGAGGCTGAGCTGTGGATTAATGCACACAGAGCCCAAACAGGACAGGCGCCAGACCAGTGCTGAGTGACGAATCTGAGAGGACAATCAGTACTCTACCAGCCTGCAGGGCCTCAGGTTTGGTGCCAGCTTTGGGAGGAAAGAATCAGTTTGAAAGGGTAACGAATGTGGGGTAAACAACTTACCTCCGGTGAGGCTGTGTATGGAAGAATTAACTTTGGGTTGGGCAAAATACCTTACGGTTTCTTCTCGATGCCTCCTTGACTTGCTGGGTTTTCCATGGTTTCTGTTTTTCTATACCAAGGAGGGTCCAGCCTTCAACTGACCTCCTTAACAAGCCATGGCAGGGAGAGAATAGGGATTAGCAGTGCCTGGCGATCACTCTGCCTGCCGGGGTGGGACAGTAAGAGAGAGATAGATGAGTTCTCAGCTGGTCTCAGTAAAGGACTAAGGGCAGCAAGAGTAGGGAGAGGAACAACCATCCCCACCACCGAGTAAATGTTTGCTTGGCATGTTTCATCCTGGTTCACAGACAAGGAAACTCACGTTTTGAGAGAGTAGGTAAAATCTCCCAAGTGTCGTACTTGTAAGGTACAGAGAAGACACTAAAATGTTGGTCCTGTCTGATGCAAAGGCTTTTGTATTTCTTCACCACATGGTACAGAAATCTCTATTTTCCAAATCTTCTCTGAATAGCTCTGCACTGGAATCTACATAACAGCTATAAAGAAGCAGAGCGGAGAATTGTCAGAATAATTCCTGTGATCTACTCCTTATTGATTTCCTTTGGAGTTTAACATCCGAGCTTTAGGTTTATTTTGGCTCAGGTGCTTTTTTGACTTATAATATGTGTGGCTCTTTTCCAGCTCATGTTTTTCTGGTTTGGACACTTCTGGAGTTCCTCAGGGTGTCTGTTCTCAGGGTGCTTTCCTTTCCTTCAGCTGTGCAAATACCGAAGTTATTAAAATACCCAACATAAACAAATGGAAGCCATTTGCTGTGCAGGCCTCTCCTTCCTCTCCTGGCCGGCACCCCACACCATCATAAACACATTTGCCACCTTGGTTGCCAACAATAAGTATTAAATCCAACTCTATCAAAATAATCCACTTACAGTAAAGCCCCAGATTTTTCACGTCTTCCTTTGTAAATTTATTTCTTTTACTTAAGCCTTTCCTTCTGGGCTCTTAAATTAGGCCTGAAGGTAAGCTGGGGAGAAGATGGGTAAGCAGAGCTTGGTGACCAGCTTGTCAAAGACAGGAGCTAGAGGAATAGGGTTGGGATCTTGGAAAAAAAGTAAGGTTTCATGCACAGGACTGTTAAGAAACAAGTTGCCAAAACAAGCCCTCAAATCATTTTTTTTCCTTTGCTTGCATAATCCCAACACTTATCCAGAACTTCGTCACATTTCCTCCTACAATCCCAGCCAGCCTGTATTTTTCCTGTATGGTCTGGATACAAAATATTACACTGAAGCTCCTTTTTGTATAGTTTTCTCCCTCACAAGAAAATCTACTCTTTCTCATGTACATGTTTAGCAAGACCTAATTAAAGTTCATTAAAGAAAAGGTGGAGTTTTTGTTTTTTTTTTCTAAGTATATTTTCAAGAAATTTAGTGACAGAAGCGAGGCCTGACAGCCGTGTGTCACACACCAGAGTGCCTGCAGCGTTCCCAACACGTGGGGATAAGACGCTGTCTACAGGACACTGTCAACAGCCCAGCCTGCAGCACGGGGTAGTACTCATCACAACACCTATCAGACACCACGTGTGCAGTAAATGTTATAATTAGTATTAAAGAAATTCGCATAAACAAGTGGAAAATGGTATTAAAATATGTCAAGTGACCTTAAATAATAACAGGTTAAACCCCATTTGCAGGTAAGGCACAGAGATGTTATGTCACATGTGGAAGGTCACACACAGAGAAAAGGTAGCATGATTCTTTAACTGAGAAAATTATGAACATAACTTAAGTTGTATTATTAATACATATAAATAGCATATGTATATATCAGAGGAGGAACAGCTAAGAAACAAAACACCCAGAAATAAACAGCAAAGGACCTCGTACATTTAATAAGCCTAAACCTACATGGAGGTGATTTATCAGTGAATTAGAAGCCGATGTCATTAACAAAATCTGAGTTGTATGAACAAGTCTTGTTGTTCTACTTTTGTGCTTGTCACTCAGGTTGCCAATAACTTGTTTTCCCGTGTAGTTGGCTAGACTCCAAATGCACCTACTTTCTCTCATTGACGTATGCTGCATTTTATGACTAAAAAATTTAGTGCCTCATAAATGTTTGTTGAATAAATGAACGAATAAGAAAAAATTGAAGAAACTGAAACAAATAGGAAAGCAAAGTTCAAGGTTAAAAAAAAAATTTAAGGCCACAGAGACTGACACATAAGAAAAGGTTATTTGATTTGGTGAGAAGTAGGCCATTGGCAGAATTTACAGACAGCTCTGTAAGGTCGTGGTAAAAGCATCCACATAGAAGGGATTTAAGACAAGAATGAGCAGACAGGAAGTGTGTGCAGCAAGTGGAAACCAAGGCTTTGCAAGAGCTGGCTGTGAACTGAAGCTGAGAAAGAATTCACTTTCTAGAAAGGAAAGCAAGTTGCATGAGTGTATGTGAGTGTGTGTCTCTGTGTGTTGTGGAAGCGGAAATCGGAATGTGTTTGGAGATAAAAGAAACACACAAATGTTGATATATAAAAACAATAACAATTCTGATAATTTGAGATTTGAATAGTTCACTATGGTAGTTGATTAGCAGGGAGAACGGGCGCTCTAATGTTTTATTCCCCAGTAGATGGAGTCACTTTGCAACCCTGGTGCTTAACCTAGTGCTGGCAAGTGACAGGTGTGCGGGGAGGTTTGCTGGATAATGTAGCATGGTGCTTGGCACACAGCAGAATGCTAGTATGTCAGTGCCTTCTACCCCTCTTAGCTCCACCACCCATTTTCCATTCTTGTCTTCTGATTCCATGATCTGCAGCAGTGGGACAAGATGTGGTGGTGTTTGGGGACCTCTATCTTGCTTATTTTACATAATCCCTCTTGAAACTGAAATGGTTTGCAATGTTCTACAAGCACACCTACATCATATCTAAAAGAAATACATACATTTTAAGTAAACATTGCATTTTTCTTTTTTTTTTTGGCCAGGGCTGGGTTTGAACCCGCCACCTCCAGCATATGGGGCCAGTGCCCTACTCCTTTGAGCTACAGGCGCTGCCCCTGAGTTTTCAATATTCCCTTTCTCTTGAAACGTTTTTTCCTTGAGTCCAGAAAACCTTATACTCCTGGATTTCCTCATCTGCTTCTTCCCATTTTATTCCCTAAACATATAATTATTAAGCGGTTAACTAGTGATAGCTCTAGGAACTGGGAATTAAGTAAAATCCAAAAACGTCCACCCTCATGGAGCTTACATTCTAGGGGGACAGACTGGCACTGGACAAGATGAACCACTGAGACCTAGTGTGCATTAGAGAATGGTGAGTGCTGAGACCTGTGACAATGCAGGGAGGGCAGACAGATTGCTGGGGAAGGGACTGTGATGGAGGAAGGCCCCACTGAGGAGGCGGCATGTGAGTAAAGACCAGAAGGAAATGCAGAGCAAGCTACGAGGACATGGTCAGGGAGGAACATCCCAGGCGGAAGGAACAAATACAGAAGCATTGGGGTAGGAGCATCTTGGGGTATATTTGAGGAAAGTGGAGGGTCTAGTGTGAGGAGCAATAGGGAGAGACAAGTCAGGAGAAGGGTTAGGAGGTAACGTAGGCCTCATCAGCCATTTGTACTTTCAGCCATAAGTACTTTGGTTTTACTTTACATGAGATAAGAAGCTGTTAGAGAGTTTTGTCCACAGAAAAGATGATACAATTTTCAGTTCTAACAGGATCACTCTGGTTACTCTATGGAGAACACATTACAGTGGGCCAAGGAGAGAAGCAGGGAGATCATTTAGAAAGCTATTGTAATAATCCAGGCAAGAGAAGGGGTAGCTTGGTTCAATGTGGGTAGGGTGTGAGACTCTGGAAGGCAGAACCAGTAGGATTTGCAATGAACTGGCATGGGGTGTGAGAGGGAGGATGGCCTGAGCAATGAGAAGAATGGAGCTATCCTCCTCTAAGTTTCAGAAGGCTCTAAGAGGAGTAGATTTTGGGGGGGATATCAAAAGCTCAAATTTGGACATGTTAATTTTGAGGTGTTTATTAGACATCCAGGTGGAGATGTGAAGTAGCCAACTGGATATATAAACTTGAATTTCTGGGAAGGAAATTGGGATGAAAATACACATTTGAGATCTTTTTACATCTTTTTAGCACTTACATGATAGCTAAAGCCTCGGTGCCAGAGGAGATCCCCACTGCTGCTTCCTGTTCAGTAGTTCAAGTTCTCAACCGTTGATAGACTACAGGGCTCAGTCTTTGAACCTCTTCCCTCTTCTGCCTGCTCTCAGTCAGCTCTGCTTCTTTCCTCTTTCGTTCATTCTCCTTATCAAATCTTGTCAGCAATTCCTGGATATATTTCAACTGACCTGTTCCCATGACCTTCACTGTTATCACCCTGACCCATCTCTCTTGCCTATGTTACTGCAGTAACCTCATCACTGATCTCACTTAAGTCTGTTCTCACAAGGTAGGCAGGACCTTTAAAAGCTTAAATTGGGCAGTTTAACTCCTCTGCTAAAAATGCTCCATTGGTTTCCTGCCTTACTCAGAGTGAATGCCAGTCCCCATGATAACCTACAAATGCCCTGCTCAGTCTACCATCTGATAACTCCCTGGCTGCACATTCTACTCTTCTCTCTTGCTCTTGCTGCTGTAGCCCTTGGCATTTTTTGCTTTTCTCAAACATCCATTCCCTCTGCCTGAAATATTGACCTCCAAGTATCTGTATGACTCTCTCCAAACCACCTTCCGGTCTTTACTCAATGCTATTTTCCCAATGGTGCATTTCTTGACTCTGCTCTTAAAACAAACGAATAACAACAAAAAAACCCCAACACCGCCTTCCCCAGATCTCCCTATCCTTCCCTGAATTATTTTTCTTCACAATGCTCATCACTATCTAACTTATTATGCCATGTAATGTCAACCCTATGAGTGCATGGGTTATTGCCTGTTTTGTTCTCTGCTGTATGCCTAGCCCCAAGAATAGTATCTGACACATAGTTGGCACTTAATATTTTTTATTAATGAAGAAAAGAATGAACGGAATAAATATATAATCCAAGTGAACACAGTCTGTTTGCTGTGGCTCCTAGGTCCTCTTCTCCCAAATTTTCCTTGAGGTGCCCCCCAAATGAAATGCTGAAATACCCATGGATGGTACAGTTGAAAGTATTAACACATGCAGAGAGGCTCTTCAGGGCATACCTATGGTGGGCATTTATAAAAATGAGCCAAATGTGGTTCCTCTTTTCAAGGAAATCATAGTTCAACTGGGGATACAGTTGAGTAAAAACAAGTGACTGTCATACAAAGAAAAAGTTTTAAACTAAGTACTCACAACTTGTTCACTGACTATCAGTTGCTAAAGAGATTGGAGATTCGTGAGCTTTGCACAGACATTGGGCCTGTGGTTTTGTTGAGTTGATGTGGATAATAAAGAGCTGCCAGTCTGAAAGGGGCTGGGCAGGCTTGAGGGATTTCCATTAAAAAGGGAGAAGAGTGTCTCAGGAAAGTTTTTCTTCTTGATGAAGAAAGACCAGATGGAAAAGGAAGGAGTTGGGTGGTATTAGTAAGAAAGAAGAAGTATGATTTACAAAGAAGCGTGGGCTGAGATTCTGGCAATAGGGCAGGGGTGGGGAAAGAAAAGTAGACTTTTGGAGCAGCTTCCATAAAAACTGGAGGAAACCAAGTGGATAAAGAGAGACTGTAGGATATTTATAGGTCAGACAAAAAAGTTATGCTCTTTTTTCCTCTAGTCTAGTCCATCTCAGTTTTAGGAGTATTTTGTTTTAGATTTTTCCTTTTGAGAGTAGAGCGTCTAAATGACTCGAATGCTTAATGTACCTCTAAAAAACTGAATGAATTCGTATAGTGTTGCTACTTGAAAATGTCTTGTTTCAAAATGATAATATCAGTTTTGCCTAATTAATATATACTACTTTTAAATAGTTCATTCTATTAAAAGAAAAACTTCAGAAAAATTAAATTTAATTTAACAATTTCATTGAGCAACAAGAAAAATTTCCCAACAGGAAAGCTTCCAGAACCAGAAGAGGTTCAGAGAACTCCGTGGGCAGGCAGTGTTTACAGATAGAAAAAACAGAAGTGGGGGGCAGAAACAGTGTGATTCATCATAGCTCTGAGTTTGCCTTAGTTGAATAAGGCCTGATCAGGTAGCAGCCTGTGATTGGCTGAGACTCAGCTATTTGATACAAAAGTATACTCTTAAATTAGCCTTTCAGTATGGTTAGGTACCATGCTACATGGCAGTTCATCATGACCCTAAGCAGCAAAGAATCAGGGCTAGAGACTATTTTTGGTTTTTATTTTTGTCAAAGCATGTCAACAGTTAGAGGAGAAGTTTGCTGAGGGATCATTTGTATCTAGTTCTTTTACAAATGAAATCTGTGAATCTATGCATGAAGCTTCTTTTTATCTATTCAGTATTGCGTTTGTACTTTCATTGATTACTCTCTCTAATACTTTCTTCCCTCTTTTTCTCTTTTGCTTTCTTCTCATTTTATTTTTTGACTTGAGCTTGATGTTAAGGCATGTTTTATGTCATATCTTGTAAAATTTTATTAATATTTGATATGTTTATTTTTTATTTTTTATTCTTTTAGGCAATGACTCATTAATTGAATGATGAGCCAGCTCCCCCCAAAGACTATAAAGACATTTCTCTACCTTTTCTATTAAGGGGTCTCTGAATATGGGATTTCTATAAACCACAGGTGGATTATCATTGAGCAGGCTAGTGGGTGATGAAATGTTATGAAAAATCTCCCCAGTTTATTCTGATGGTTTCCCAATTGAGAATCATTTGATTAAATTGACCTCAATGCTAGGGCTCTGGGTATACTGTGGAAATAATCAGAAGATCTAAGAATAGGGAGATGTATATACAGTTGGCCCTCTGCATCTGCAGGTTCCATATCCACAGATCCAAAATGAACTGTGAGTTGAAAAAAAAACCCTACATTATAAAACAATACATTGTAACAATTACTTACATAGAATTTACATCATATTAGATATTATAAGTAATCTAGAGATGATTTAAAATATTCAGGAATATGTGCCTAGGTTATATGCAAGTATTATACCCTTTTATATAAGGAACTTGAGCATCCATGGATTTTGGTATGTAAATCCAAAATGCGGCGGGGGGGGGAGGGGAGTCCTAGGACCAATCTCCTTGGACACTGAGGGATAACTATATATAAAGGGAAGTATCACCATCATCACCACTACCATCACCACAGCCATCACTGTCACCATGATGCTAATGTTTTCACTGCAGTAGCTGTCATTCTGTACCACTCATGGTGTATTGTAGATTGTTCTAGGTGTTTCATATACCTCATTTCATCCCCACAATACTAGTAGTACTGTGTTTTATATACTTACTACAGTAACTGCAATTACCATCATCTCCATTACAGGCAAGAAAACAGAGACCTAAAAGACTGAGTAACCTCCCTTGCCTTATATTACACAGCTTCTGAGTAATGGTGACAGGACTCAAATCCAGGTAGTCAGGCTTGAGCGTATATACTCTTTTTATACTGTTCCTAATAGTAATGAGGGTTCAAACCTTATATTAATATTAGTAAGGAATTAATATTTACCCTTGAAGGTAGACATGACTCTTACTCCTACTGGAATGCCCGTTGCCTCATCTACTAACCTAAAGGCCCCCCTCTGGGCAGCTGAGTTTCAGAGAGATGCCCTTGGCTTTGGGAGGAGGCATCTCTAACTGCATAATATTCAGCTCCTCTGCCCTCTCAAGTTCTTTATTCAGGGCACATACTCCGTAGCAGAAGCAGGAACTCTGACGGTGTTGGAAATTTTGCACCAAAATGTAGCCTACTCATCTAGAGAGGAGGGAATTCCGGGGAATATAGGAAAACAAGACTAAGGATTCTTCCTGAGACATGGGAGACTCCCCTCCTGACAGCTAAATCTTTCCGTATACATGGCCAGTCCTACAGCCAACTATGGCAATTGAAGTTGTCATCTTTGTGAAGAAGGACTCAGATAAATTTATGCCCCTTGCATCAGACAATGGGAAAATATTTTATGGAAGAGTGCATCCTTTACCAAGTTTACTAAACAATTACAGAAATTTAAAACTTAATTATTTAGTAGATGTGGTTAGCAAAGTTTTTCTCTTTTAGTGATCTCTTTTCCCCATTTTACTACTAAAATATGAAAGCTATATGCAAGTTAGGAAGCATAATTAAAAAATGAATATCTGGTTTGGCGGCTGTAGCTCAGTGGCTAGGGTGCTGTCCGCATACACCGGGACTGGCGAGTTCAAACCCAGCCCGGGCCTGCCAAACAACTATGACAACTGCAACAGTAACAAAAAATGACCAGGCATTGTCCGGGGCGCCTGTAGATCCAGCTACTCAGGAGGCTGAGGCAAGGAAATCGCTTAAGCTCAAGAGTTTGAGGTTACTGTGAGCTGTGATGCCATAGCACTCTACCCAGGGTGACATAGTGAGACTCTGTCTCAGAAAAAAAAAAAAACAACTTGTGAATACGTTGTTTGGGTTAAATTTGCCTGGTTTTCCTGAAAGTTTGAGAAGACATATTTTGAACTTTCTCACTGTTTTCCTTGTGTCTTCAATACTTTTAAAAGCCCTCTTCTTCTATTTGTTAGGGTGGAAGGCTTAGTGGGAGTTCAGAGTGCAGGTTGAGAAGAATTTCTCACACAGAGATTAGGAGATATACAAGGAAAAAGTTTATTTTATCTTCTTAGAGGAAAGAGTGAGAGAGTGAAAGAGAATGGAGAAGGAGAGAGAGAAAGAGCATGGAAAAGCCAGAAGCTGAGGCCAAGCGGCGAGCTGAGTTTGAAGGGGGTTGTCCGTTGCGGGGTACTGTTGAGAAACTGCTGCATCGGCTCCTTTTTGCTTAGTGGCAGAAAGATAAGCTGGGCTGAATGTCCTAGTCCAAGAACTGGCTCTTCGGATTTTCTCTGGAGATGGGATTATTGGGGTTATAGAAGGAGATGGGCAGAGTCTGCCCTGAGATACGGCTGCACCCTGAAGCTCCTCTGCTGTTTACTCAGGAACGCTGTGAAAAACAGATTCTCATAAACAATTTAAAAAGAGAAAGATTTACATCTGTCTTTCTGTCTTCTCTTTAGAAGTTGTGCAAAACAGAATCCCCACGGGGTTATGGAGAGAACTCGCAGGACGGATCTCTAACTGTTACTAGCAAATTGCAGGATTAGGCATTTGCCTGTTATTTTTGCAATTTTTTCCAGCCTGCCCCTTTCATTATTGCTTTATTCTGTGTAATTTCTTCTTTTGCATAAGAGCCTTCCATTTCATTTATTCTCTCCTCCATTGTGTTTATCTGTTATTTAAGATCTACATAGACATTTTAGTTATTATAGTTTAATTATTAATATCTTTCCAATTAGTCATTTTTTACCTCCTTCCTTTTTAGAAAAACACTTATCCTTAAACATATAAATATATTTCATTCAAAAAAATGTTCTAGTATTACCTGTATTTGTACATTTCCTATGTCCAAGTTTCTGAGGTTTATTATTCCGTGACACTTGCTTACAGTGGCTTAGTTTTTCATGTGAAAATTTTGTGAATTTTGTTTGTTTATTCTGAAGTCATACTTACAATAAAATACAATTCCTTTGCACTTTTCAAATATCCAGGTTGTTGATTTATTCCTCCAGGGAAGATCTGTGTTTCTTTCTGCCAATGTTACAGGGCTGAGCTCTGTTTTAAATAGTTAGAAATAAAAAATTTCATCTTATGATTTGTCTTACCAGGTAAACCAATTTAATTCTAAACCCATGTATGAACCCTTCCTTCAGTGGCTACAAATTCTGTAATCAAGTCTCTATCACACAATTTTGCTTATTGCTGGCCTCTGTGAACGGCTGTTTGCTGTTTCTAGTAAACCCTTTTCCTGTGTGCTGGCCTTTCTGAGCATGACTTCAACGCTGGAACTTTCTCCTTATTGAAAATGCAAAGCTCCAGGCAGCCCAGAGGTTCAGTTACTCCCAGGGAACTCAAATGCTTCAGTTCTCACTTATTTGATTTCATGTTCCTAAAGTCACATTCCTATCTAATTACTGACAGTCTCTTCCACTCATTTTAAAAGAGTTTTTACTATTGTATCTAGCATTTTTTCAGTGAATTGAGAGAATTATTACTAAATTTCTCTTTAATTTTTTTTCAAGTTAGATTAAAATACAGTTTAAAAATGGTACAGATATTTGTGTGGGAGAGGACAGAATTTTTCCAGTCTGTTTGCCAATGCCGGCTGCCTCAGTGAATTGTGGGTTCCTTGAAGTGACTCCAGCTATTGTCAGGAATGGCACATGGATTAGAATCACTGCTACAAGGCCTGTGAAAACCCAGTGCTAGCCCTTCCACGAGGCGATCTTGTTAAACTCTGCTGGGTCAAGTCAACCTTGGGGCTTAATTTTTCCCATCCCTAATTGCATTGATTTATCTAGTATACCTTCCCAGGCAGAGTATGTTATAGGTATTCTAGGATTTATTGATGTCCTCAATCCCCAAATATTGTCTGGGACAGCTTAAGCCCCTGCTAATCACTCTGAGTCTCTGGCAGTCTCCTGTCTTTACTCCAATGTACCACACAAATATCATTTTCCATGGGTACTTTGTTGTGAAAAATGTTAAAAAGAATGGTTGAGACAATCTTTCAGCAGTCTTTCTGCTTCTAAAGCTATTAATTCTAATGATTAACTGTTAATGTACTTTTCTTCTCTAGGCATTTATTCATTGAAAGAGCATATTGTATCCAAGAGAGAGAAAGAGGGTGGGTTTTACATAAAGTTTCTTTGAACGGAAATCTTCAAAAGGAATTGTCTATCTTTGTGAATGAGGAAAATCTCAAGAATTCAATTCAAAGTGACTTGTTCAGAGCCATTCTAGGAAAATGGTTTGGATGATATGAACCAGCCAAGGCCCTTTATGGCTCCTTGGATATGAATCGTATTTACTCAGAACGAGTTTCATTGTGTTTGTTCCCCTCCTCACTTCTTTTCCATGAGTACAATATCATAGAGGAAATTTAGAGGTCAGCTTAAGTGACCTCATGTCCTTTCTTTTTGTTTGTATTTAATAGTGTGTTTCAATCTCTCTATTTCCCTATTTTGAACAGCCTTGAGAAACAGAGCCTGATTTCACTTCCCAAGGACTCAAACACATAGAATATCAAAAATAATGATTGGCTTCACTTATGACTTGAAAGTATGGTTCGTGACCTGCTCCATTTCGGGCGTTTTCTAGCATGACTCTTAAGTTGTGCTTTAAGAGAATGCTTGGCGCTCGGCAACCCAGAGTCAGTATGACACTGCAGTAGCATTGTTTAGGTTGATTGAACTGTGTTTGTAAAAATCCATATTCCTGCCTCCACGCTAGTGTTTCTGATCTGAACCTCAGAGAATCTATGGTTATATGAAACTATGGTTTTGACATTGGGGACTACTTTGGAAACACAAGAGAGCAAATATTTTGGCTGGAAATTGAGGGAAGGGTTTGATGATCTTCATAGGAGATTTTTTTTTTTTTTAGTTTGTCCTTAAAGATGAACCACATATTTGACTGATGGAGAAGATGGAGGCAAAATGGTTCAGTCAAAAGGAGTGGCATGAATGGAGGTGGAAGAGGGACGCTCTGTGGTGTGTTTTTGAGATCTGTATGGAGTATCTAAATTGATATCTGATGCAGGATGGAGCAGAGGTGGGAATCCCAGAGAGCAGTTCCGAAAAGTAGGTAAGGACTAAATTGTGAAAAGTCTTCAATGGTAAGGAATTACTTTTTTATTTCAAAGGCAGTAACAGTAATCATGGATTTATAAATATAGTTACATAGCAAGTAACCGTGTCAGCAATGCAGAAAATGAATTGAAGGGAGAAGAAACTAAAGGCAATGAGACCAATTGAAGATCACTAGAGTAACTCAGAAGAATGACTTTATCATAGTTGGGGAAATGGAGAGAAGGGGGAGTACTGTCAGATCTAGATGTTATCCACCAAAAGGAAGAGGAAGCCTGGTATGTGATGCTGCTGGCCCGTGTCCTTCCATTGCTAGTGAGGTTGTATTAGTTGTATCTTTTCTTTTTCTTAAGAACTTCAAAGAAATGTACAGTCAGGCTTTCCAGGTTTTAGTGATCTTTTCTTCTTAGATGCAAATGATGATCGGATTTTAAAGAAAGACAGGTGGATACATTAAAAAACTATTTTTCCTAATAGAGTAAATACACCACATAGTCTGATTATATAAATATTTGCCTCTATTAGTGATAAAGGTGTCTGCTGCTTTTCAGATTATTTTCATGAACATGTCTTTTCAGATTATTCTTCTTCTAAAGAATACAACTTAAAAATTAGTTAAAAACTAATATTTTTGTTTATTATATAACAGTGTTCTAGTTACTTCACATATTTAATGTACTTAATATGCACAACAATCCTATGAAGTAGGTACTATTATGATACCCTACATTATAGATTAAGGAACTAAGAAATAGACTGAAGCAGAAGTTCAACTCAGAAGGCCATGAGCTTAAAATGCTTTAGTGTATGTGGGTTACTTTAAAAGAATTGATAAAATGATATTTCATGATAATTAGGCCTGTGTATATTCTTTAAAATAGTTTATATATATATATGTACACACACACGTATATATGTGCCTCTGTACATATTTTTTGGAAAGCATTATGTCCAAAAGCATTATACTTTAAAAAATTCAGTAGGTTTAGGGACGCAAGTGGTTTTTGGTTTCACAGATGAATTGTATAATACTGAAGTTTGGGCTTTGGTGTACTCATCACCCAAATAGTGTGTGTTGTACCAAAGAAGTAATTTTTCATGCCTCACACTCTCCTTTTCTGGGTGTCCAGTGTCCATTTATACCACTCTGTTCACCCATACTTAGCTCCTACATAAAAGTGAGAAGATACAGTATTTGGATTTCCTATCCTGAGTTACTTCACTTGGGATAATGGCCTCCAGTCCCATTCAAGTTGCTACAAAAGACATTATTTCATTCTTTTTTACGGCTGAGTAGTAGTTCATGGTGTGTGAATACACACCATATTTTCTTTATTCCCTCATTGGTTGATGGGCAGGTAGATTGATTCCATATTTTTTGTGATTATGAATTGTGCTGTGACAAACATACAAGTGCAGGTGTTTTTTTGATATAATGAATTTTTCTTCCTTTGGGTAGTTAACCAGTAGTGGGATTGCTGGATTGAATGGTAGGTCTACTTTCGGTTCTTTGAGTAATCTCCATACTGTTTCCAATAGAGGTCGTACTAATTTATATTACCACCAACAGTGTATAAGCATTCCCTTTTCTCTGGATCTGTGCCAACATCTTTTTTTCTTTTTAGAGATAGAGTCTTACTTTGTCACCTTCAGCAGACTGCTGTGATGTCACAGCTCACAGTAACCTCCAGCTCTTGGTCTTAGGTGATTCTCTTGCCTTAGCCTCCCAAGTAGCTGGGACTACAGGCACCTGCCACAATGCCTGTCTATTTTTTTTGTTGAAGTTTGGATGGGGCTAGGTTCGAACCTGCCACCCTTGGTATATGGGGCCGGTGCCCTACGCACTGAGCCATAGGTGCCACCTCCAACATCTATTATTTTTTGACTTTTTGATAATGGCCATCTGACTGGGGTGAGATAGTATCTATTGTGGTTTTAATCTGCATTTCTCTAGTGATGCTGAGCATTTTTTCATATGTTTGTTGGCCATTTGTATATCTTCTTTTGAAGAATGTTCATACTGTTTGTTTATTTTTTAATAGAATCATTTCAGTTTTTTGCTGGTTTCTTTGAGTTCCTTGTAGATTCTGGATATTACTCCTTTGTTGAATGTATAGTTGGTGAATATTTCCTTTCATTCTATAGATGACTCCTCACTCCAATGATTACTTCTTTTGCTGGACAAAGGCTTTGTAGTTTAATTAACTGTCATTTATTTATTGTTGTTTTTGTTGCATTTACTTTTGGGATGTTAGTCATATATTTTTCACATAGGCTATAGTCTAGAAGGTTTTTCCTAGGCTTTCTTCTAGAATTTTTTATGGTTTAAGGTCTTATAGTTAAGTCTTTAATCTATAGTGAGTTTTTTTTATATAAAGAGAAATAGGGATCCAGTTTCATTCTTCTGCATGTGGCCACACAATTTTCCCAGCATCACTTATTAAATAGGGTGTCCTTTACACAGGGTATGTTTTTGTCTGCTTTGTCGAAAATCAGTTGGTTGTAGGCATTTGGCGTTATTTGATGGTTCTCTATTCTGCTCCATTTTTCTCTATATCTACTGTTATACCAGTACCATGCTATTTGGTTACTGTAGCCTTATAGTATAATGTGAAGTTGGGTAATATGATGCTTCTACATTTGTTCTTTTTGCTTAGGATAAATATTATACTTTTTAAAAGCACTTTACTTATGTTATGTTATCTCCTTTGATTTAACAACCTTATGAGTAAAGCAGGGAAAAAATACTTTTGTCCATCTTTTCAAATGAGAAAATGAGGTTCAACAAGATTAATTTACTTGAGTTTGTGTATAAACTTGGGACAAGAATCTAGATCTGTTCCATGTTTCTTTCACTAGGCCATTTCCCTACATCCATAAACAGTAACCCACATTGCCTTTACAGGGTAGAAGTGGCAAAGAATGAAACATGACATATCTTAAAATGGATTTTTACCAAGTCATAGTAAAGTACAAACTACCCAAGGGTGGTGGGAAACCCACCCTTCTGCATCCCTGTGTCCCTGTCTATATGTAGTCCTATCTGGGTCCATATGCCCCATAGGCAGTCCTATATAGATAGGTCTTCTTAAACACCAAAAAATTCTCCATTTCCCTTTATTTTGTTTAATTTTTTCTTTCCCCTTCATTTTTGTAGCACTTAATTCATACTTCTGATGGAGAATTCGGTATCTGATAAATGTGTTTATATTTGTCTCTGCTGGTTGGCAATAGACACTGTATTGTGTTCATCTTTTCCTTTATCTCCAACACCTAGCAAAATCAACCCTTGTATATTTCAATAAATATAAAATGAATCAATGAGATCACTATTTCCATATCTTGTTTCTACGTTTTCTTTTCAACAATGCACATTTTCTTATAAATTACTCTTTTAAGGAAAAGGGTATATTGTTTTAAAAAGAATGTGCTGATTTGTAGATAATCCTTTCTTGTTGATCAGGAGGGTAGCAGTCAACTATCAGCAAGCTTCACAGAGACGTAGAACCATACCCAAGGTGATACTAATGAGCCTTGAAAGTGCATCTGAAAGAAAGGCCATTATCTGTCAGTTACCATTGCCAGTGGCAAACTCTGATTAGGTCCAAAGCCCTGTTCTTGACTGGCATGTTAATTAGCCACCATGCAGTAGCTGGTGAGTGGGGTTGGTTACAGGTGATGAAAAGGATAGGTAAGGACTCACCTGGCACTCTACTCTCCACATGCTTTGTTTCATCTAATTCTGTAGCACAGAGAAGGTCAGTGACTTTTCCAAGGTCACCCAGTAGCAAGTGAGGGAGCCTGGTATTTGAACTCCTCTGGTTAGACTGTAGTCCTTACTCTTAATCACAACATATTCTGTTTCAATCAAGTAGTTTTCTTTTCTGAAAAAAAATTAATGCTTTTAAATGTTGCTCATGAAAATAAGACTAGTACAGATAGAGGGTTATTTTATATGTACATTTAATGACCCTTTGCCTAACTTTTAATTGATTTGACCACTAATATATTTAACCTACTGACTGGTGTGCAAAGCAAGTACCAGTATGTGTAAATGTAGTAAACAGGGCAACATGACAATGAAGCATTTAAAATTGTCATAAATTTATATTATTTATTATACTTTGAAAATTCTTATCTTAATCTGCGACTTAATTTTCCACAAATCAAAAGAGAAAGTAATAATTTTCATCAGAAATATTGAATTCAGAAAGACTCCTTTTTATTTCATTTTTTTCTAGAGTCAGGATCTCACTCTACTGTCTAGGCTAGAGAGCAGTGGCATGATCATAGCTCACTGCAGCCTTGAACTCCTGGGCTTCAAGCTGTCCATCGTCCTGCCTTAGCCTCCTGCATAGCTGGGACTACAGGCATGAACTACCATGCCTTGCTAATATTTTAAATTTTTTGTAGGAATGAGATGCATTAGGCTTGTCTCAAACTCCTGGCCTCAAGTGATCCTCTTGTCTTGGCCTCCCTAAAAGCTGGGATTAGAGACATGAGCCCCATGCCTGGAAGAAAAACTTTTTTAGGAGGATATTTTCAGGCAGTCTTCACGAGAATTTTGGAAAAACTTGGGTCCCTTCATAGGTTTTTGTGATGTTCTTTTACCTATAAGAAAGCTTCCTATAGAAAGAACACATACAGAAAACAACACCGTTGTTTTTCCAAATGAAGGTCTTTCTATTCTTGATTTGCTATTTCATTAGCATTTATAACTTTATCTTGGACCCTTAGATGAATTTTTAGTCATTTGATTCTTTATTGCCATTTCACTCTGTGATATATTCTTGGCTCTTAAAGTTGCATTGTTAATGTGTCAAAGTCAAAACTATAACTCAGATTGGTCTGGAATTCAGAAACCTAAAGCATCTGATCTTGCTCTGAGTCCTACATTTTGCTTCTAATTGTTTATAACAGTATCCTGCAGTGAATTTGGCTGCTCAAGGGACATTTGGCAATGTCTGGAGATATTTTTGTTTGTCATGACCTGGGGTGTGGAGTACTACTGGTATCTAGTGAGTAGAGACTGGAGGTGCTGAACACAGAGGGTGCCCCTCTAACCCCAGAATCCCATCCAAAATGTTAACAGGGCTGAGGCTGAGAAACCCTAGTTTATAAAAACCCTTATTGGAAACATCACTCTGTTACCTGCTCAGCTACTACAGAGGCCTTTTAGGTTCTGTGTACAAAATTAACAAATCTGATTTATAACGGCATGTATCCATTCAAATGAAAGATATGCTTCACATTCAAAGAGACAGAGGGAAGGAATGGGATTCAGAACCTAGGTTAGAGGAATCATTTTCTTCCAAAAGAGGGGAGATTTTCTCCATGATGAAAGAAGGAAATAATAGGTATAGGTGCAGATAATTTTGAAGGTGTACAGATAGACATCTGAGGGTGTTTATATCTGATGTCTTCTGTTTACTTTGTGACAAAGGAATTGGGGTCACCTATTGAAATAGAGGAAGGTGGCAGTGGTCACCTGGGAGGTTTAGGAATAATAGAAGTAGAAATGGCCATGGTGGAGAATGGGGAGTGGCTATGCTTGAAGTTAAATGGTTTAGTGCATCAGGCTGGTGTGAGACATTGCCTCCAGGAAGGGTTTATCAAGAAATAAGCAAGGGCTCATTTCTTGCTGAGTGAACCAAGGTGCAGAATTCCAGTCATGGAAAAGAACTTGAGAAACCACTAGTAAGCAAAGGAGAGGCCCAGTTACAACAGCTGGACAAAAACAGTGGTGGATAATGGAAATGATTGTAACTTGAGGGGCATGGGAGAACCTCGGCTTATGGCACGAAACTGATTCATAATCCTGCCAGCAGATGGAAATGGAAGTCTTATTCATTCAGTCACGTTTTAAGCATCAGTAAACCCCTCCAACTACTAGAATAATGCCTGACAAATGTGGATGCTCAATAAACATCTGTTGAATGAATAAATGCTATGTGCTTTGTCAGGCACTGGAGATATATATTATTATATATCTCCTATATCATGCTATACATGCTGATGAAAATGGACAAGAGCCAAGCACAATGTACCTTGGGACTCAAAGACGGGTCATCTGATTCAGTCTTGAGAGCCCAGAGAGGTCATCCCAAAGGAGGTGAGATTTGAGTTTGTGTATAGCATGCCAAGGAAGAGGCAGGATTCTTTTGTTTATTCATAATTCAAGTAAATAGTGGGATAAGGTTCAAGTGGGATACGGTAGGCAGGTAGGGGAAGTTCACCCCTTTTCCTAAATTCTCTGACCTCCTTTACAGAGAAAATTGTTCAAGGCAGGGAAGTTCAACAGAAACTAGTTGTCCAGGGAGGCCTTATACACATGGACAGCCACCTGCTTGCTTCACTGGTACATATGTATGAATTCAACAGCAAATTGTATTAAATGAAGGACAATCAATTCAAGAAATACTGAAAATCTTAAAATTTATGGATGCGAGACGAGGGTTTTTACACTTGGTGTAATCACTAACTATTGCAGGTGAGCTGCTACATATTTCTACCTTAGTTTCCTTTTTAACAGCATGAAGATTGTATGACCAGCCTCCTACATGATTTATTAATCAGTATCAAAGAAAGGACTCAGAATATTGTATTCAGCTACCTTATCCAGAAAACACATTTCTCTGCAGTAATCCATAATTTAGAGATGAGGTTATGGAGGAAAAATGTCTTCGTTTTTTGGATGAGATAAACTTTTGCTTCTGTAGGGTTGATCTGTTAGATTCATAGACCTCATTCTTGCTAATGGGCCTTTTAAAATTTGATCTCACGTACTTGCTACAAATAACCTGCTGATTATTAGAATTTTTCCCAATGATTCAACTTACAGATTCAAAGGCCAGAATCTGATGCTTAAAATGTGGTTGAGGGAAAGATAGTTCTTCACTGGCTTGTACCAGATTCCAGAAATCTAGGGGTTTGAGGGAAAAAAATGAAAATGTATTTATTTATAAGACCAAGTATTATAATTGGTCGAAGGCCCAGCAGCTTCGGCAATAGAGACAAATCGCCAGGCTGCCTTGCCCAGGGACATGATGTCTGTACCAATCTGCTCTTGATAGGAAACTGCTCCTTGATTCCACCTCCAACACTTGGCCTGATTGCTCATTTTATATGACCTCAAGCTCCTGGGCTACACTGACTGACTTCAGAGTGGCCATCTGACTGAAGCTGGGCTCATCACAGGAACTGTCCTGACCCAGGGTGTGAATGCAAGGGGAGAGCCTGGTCCATTAGAATCTTTCTTCCATGGACCAGAAGAGGGATGGAGAAGATTGAGGGAGGTGAAGTAGAGAGACCTTCTTCTTTGCTGGCTGGGAATCTGTTCATACAGGAGCTCCAGGCTACTGAAAATTGTGGTGTTGGGCTCATTCCTTCTCTAGGAAGCTGACATACAGATGGAAATGGAGATGAAAGAGTGACACGTGGCAGCATTCATATCCCTGGCCCCTGATGACAACTGTGTTTTCATCTTTCTGCCCAGTTTGGTTTCCTGAGCCGACAAAGGCCTCCTTTGCCTTTGCCCAAGCTAGTTCTAGTTGGGTTTCTACAACTACCATCATGACTTCCAACATAACTCTGAAAAGTCAGAAACAGCAATCAAATGGATTCTCTTACTCCATTCCCAAGCTATTCCCAGCAAAGCACAATGTCTATCATGGCTCTACTCTGGGCCCTCAGGTCCTCCTGGAATCAGTACATCATGGTCTTTTATACTGACTAGACTAGGTAAGTTGTACCATCTGCAAGTTTCTGGGTTGTTCTTTCTTGGCTCCAATGATTTATGCTTCTTGGTTATTTAAGACTCGTAAAAAAAAAAAAAAAGACAAGCATCCAGGTACATGCAGGATTAGCTAAGGCTGGGATGATATAAATTTCAGATCTTGAACATGTCTCAGTTATGAGGACTCTGCTGTCTGATACTATTTTTTTCTCCTTGAGTAATAAAAGCCAAATGCAGTGAAAATATGAAGGATTTTTTTCAAGTATGGATTTTAATGGTCATTCAGAAGAGTTAATTTTAGAAATACAGCCAGTTGATTTGGCTTAACTAGGTACATCCTTTTTCTCGCCTTGTTCGCTAGAATAAAGGTGACCCATTCTTCCATATTGACACTAGAAGTTCCTCACTCCCCTGATGACAGTGTGCTACCATTGCATAGTCTACTCCAATATCTCTTAAACTCTTTCTCTAATCTGTCCATTTGTTTTAAGGAATATTTTAATTATTTCAATATTATAGAATCCGTGATGTTGACTCTTTTTTCCTAGATAACATTACTTGAAAGTAGATTTCCACTGTAAAAGTATTTGAGTACTTCTATACAAATTATGCAATGTGTATATTATATGCATACTAATATAAATCTTCTCTGTAAAGATTACAAGACTTTTTCATGCAGAAATAAATCACTCAATTAAATGCCTTTCTTTAAGCCCTATAATTCTGATTGTATTCTTCATAATAACTCTTAGGATCAATAGGCTTTTTTAAAATTCTGTTCAACTTAGAGGTGAAGAAATTCATTAAACCAGGGCTACACAATGCACACTACAGTTAGAAATCAGCACAGTTATAGGATATATAATTTATGACAAGAAAACATTTCTGCTTAGGTGTTGTTGGCCTATTGGATATGGCCATTTTCCTTGAACTAATTGGCAAAACAGCAGTAACAACAATAAAAAGTACCCATTTGATATATATATATTCAGTAAAGAATAGTAAAGACTGACCCGACCTGAGATCCTGTCCCGTACCAGCCCCAACAACACTGTGGGTTCCCTCCCAGGAGCTTGATCAAAGAGAGAAGGAAGAAAATGAAAGCATGGGAGACACAGGAAGGTTTAAGAGTTAACCTGGGCCAGGAGGCCACAGGTCTTCCTTTGTCAGGCTTAACACACATGCAGCATCCTGCCCCAGGCTAGCTCTGCTCTTGCTTATTTTATTTATTTTTTGAGATAGAGTCTTGCCATGTTGCCCTTGATATAGTCAGCTCACAGCAACCTCAAACTCTTGGACTTAAGCAATTCTCTAACCTTAACCTCCCACATAACTGGGACTACAGGCGCTCTCCACAATGCCCAGCTATTTTGATGTTGTTGTTATTGTTGTTGTTGTCATTGTCGTTTAGCTGGCCCTAGACAGGTTTGAACCCACCAGCCTCGGTCTATGTGGCCGGCGCCCTAACCACTCAGCTATGGGTGCCAAACCGCTCCATTTTTATTTTGTGCACCATTGTTTTAATCATAAATCTCATGAGGGCAAGACAAAAAATTCTGATATGGTTCTTTCTGTGCTTGCATTTTTTCTTTTTTTTTTTTGTATCTCCTCCCTCCACCCATTCCCCCACCCTTCTCCCTCCCCCCACTCTTGCCTCAGTTTTTAATTTTGCTATATAGGTTCTTTTTTCAGAATTAACACTCAGTAGTATTTTAGTTCTTACTTTGTTTTCTTCTGTTAAGCTTTATTTCTATTTTCAGTGCTTAGGAAATATGCTCAAGTCATTGATTAACTTTATAAATTTTTTTTATAAAATGTTGTTAACCCATTTTTCATTCATTACTCTAGTCTTCCTTATTTATTTTCTTTTCTTTTCTTTTTTTTTTTTGAGACAGAGTCTCAGTCGTGTTGGGGGTGAGTGCTATGGCGTCACAGCTCACAGCAACCTCAAACTCTTGGGCTTAAGTGTTTCTCTTGCTTCAGCCTCCCAAGTAGATGGGACTACAGGCATTAACCACAATGCTCAGCTGTTTTTTATAGATGGGGTCTTGTTCTTGCTCAGGTTGATCTCAAACTCCTGAGCTCAAGGAGTCTGCCCACCTGGGCACATTGCTTCTTATATGTTTGCTGGATTTTTAAAATTAGAAAGCATTATTAACTTTTCTCTTTTTGTTTCTGAGTTTAAAATCCATGAAAACTATGAAAAATGGACTTTTTAGGCCAGGCGTGGTGGCTCACGCCTGCACTCTGGAAGCCTGAGGCGGGTGGGTTGCCTGAGCTCACAGGTTTGAGATTAGCCTAAGCCAGAGCGAGACCCAGTCTCCAAAAAATAGCTGGGTGTGGGCACCTGTAGTCCCAGCTACTTGGGAGGCTGAGGCAAGGGAATCGCTTGAGCCCAAGAGTTTAAGGTTGCTGTGAGCTATAATGCCAGACAGATTCTCACTCCACACTGTGGTAGAATGCTGTGATGTCATAGCTCACAGCAACCTCAAACTCTTAGGCTCAAGAGATCCTCTTGCCTTAGCCTCCTGAGTAGCTTGGACTGCAGATGTCCACAACACCCAGCTAGTTTTTTTTTTTTTTTGGTCTATTTTTAGTAGGGATGGGATCTTGCTCTTGCTCTTGTTCAGTCTCGTCTCAAGCTCCTGGGCTGAAACAATCCACTGGTTTGGCCTCTGAGGGTGCTAGGATTACAGGCGTGAGCCACTATTCCTGGCCAGAAATGGAGATTTTTTTTTTTCTTTTTTGAGACAAATCTCAAGCTGTCACGCTGGGTAGAGTGCTGTGGCATCACAGCTCACAGCCACCTCAAACTCTTGGGCTTAAGCGATTCTCTTGCCTCACGCTCACAAGTAGCTGGAACTATAGGCACCTGCCACAAAACCCAGCTATTTTTTTGAAGTTGTCATTGTTGTTTAGCTGCCTGGGCCAGGTTCAAACCTGCCAGCCTCAGTGCATGTGGCTGGCACTGTAACCACTGTGCTATGGGCGCCGAACCTGCTTCTATGATTTTGAAAACTATTAATAACCTGTTGTCTGATACCATTTTTGCTCCCTCCCTCAAGAATAGCTGTACTATAGAACTTCATATTAACTAATTTTAGCAAGGAATAAATTGAAATATCTTTCTGTAATTTTTCTTTCAGTGCACATGACACTCCTAAGCAGCCAGTGGTACGTTTTAAAAGGAATAAACATCATAAAGGATCCATTTACTGTGTGGCCTGGAGTCCTTGTGGACAGTTATTAGCAACAGGATCAAATGACAAATATGTCAAAGTGCTGCCCTTTAATGCAGAGACTTGTAATGCAACAGGTAGGGCTTATGTTGTAAGCAGCAGTTAGCTTACCAGTGTACACTTTGTATCTCCATGTTGAGTCTTTGTATTGTCTTTAATGAAATCTAAGATTTTTTTTTTTTTTTTTTTTTTTTTGTGAGACAGAGCCTCAAGCTGTCGCCCTGGGTAGATTGCTGTGGCGTCACAGCTTATAGCAACCTCCAGCTTCTGGGCTCAAGCGAGTCTCCTGCCTCCACCTCCCCAGTAGCTGGGACTACAGGCGCCCACCACAACGCCTGGCTATTTTTTTGGTTGCAGCCATCATTGTTGTTTGGTGGGCCTGGGCTGGATTTGAACCCACCAGTTCAGGTGTACGCGGCTGGCGCCTTAGCCGCTTGAGCCACAGGCGCCGAGCTGAAATCTAAGAATCTTAAAGAATTTTTCTTTATATTATAATTGTTTAGTTGCATTCATGGGGCATTATTCTTTTTTAGTAAATTCTTATAGATGGCCAGGTAGTGTCTGAGCTACTGTTATTTTCTGTTGTTTTTAGAAAAATAAAAAAAAACTACCAAAATTGTATTAATGGATATTTTTCAGTTATTATCTGTCTGTCTTTTTTTTTGGGATAAAAGATAAGAAATGTAATTAAATTTATTTTAGATGGTAATAACCATTTTGATTTCTTGAAGTCTTTTGACCAGGAAAGTGAAATTGCTTATAATATCAATCTCTAAATGAAAATATAAACCATACTACTATACCACTATATCACTAGCTTTGAGGCAGTTTAGCAAATTCAAATTATCAACAGTAAGTTGAGCAGAATTTTTTTTTTTTTAATTCTTATTGCTGTTTCAGGACCAGATCTGGAGTTTAGTATGCATGATGGGACAATTAGAGACTTGGCCTTTATGGAAGGCCCAGAAAGCGGTGGAGCTATTTTAATAAGTGCTGGAGCAGGGGATTGTAACATTTATACAACAGATTGTCAAAGAGGACAAGGCCTTCATGCTTTGAGTGGACATACTGGTATGTAGTATTATTCTTAACTGATACTTTTCTTTTGTTCAACCTATACTTTCTTTTCCTTTCTGTATATTCATTTGTGGGGTATATTTCATCAAAATGTATCTTTTAAAGATAGGACATTTTATTTCAAAAATTGAAATTATGAGACTGAGTATGATGGCTCATGTCTGTAATCTTAGCACTTTGGGAGGCCAAGGCAAGAGAATTGCTTGAGGCCAAGAGTTTAAGACCAACATGAACAAACATAGTGAGACCTGTCTCTACAAAAAATTTAAAAAAGAAAATGAACAAGGCAAGAGGATTGCTTGAGGCCAGAAGTTTAAGATCAACATGACCAAACATAGCACGTCTGTCTCTACAAAAAATTTAAAAAAGAAAATGAACGAGGCCTAGTGGCACATGCCTATAGTCCTCTAGCTATTAGGTCATTAAATATGAAATATCCAATTTTGAATCAAAAGTTTATTTATATCCATTTACCATAAGGATACTCGCACTAGATTGTTTATCATAGCTCAATTTACAATTGCCAAAATGTGGAAATAGTCTAAATGCCCACCAACACAGGAATGGATTAACAAGCTATAGTATATGTATACCGTGGAATACTATTCTGCCATTAAAAAGATGGAGACTTTACATCCTTTGTATTAACCTGGATGGAAGTGGAACACATTATTCTTAGCAAACCATCATAAGCATGGAGAAGCAAGAATCCTATGTACTGAATTCTGATATGAGAACAATTGATGACCTAGTACATGGTGGGGTGTGGGGGAAGGGGGAGAGCAGAGAAAGGGAAGGAGGGAGGGGGTGGGGAAGGGAAGAGCAGAGAGAGGGAAGGAAGGTAGGGTGGGGGAAGGGAAGAGCAGAGATAGGGAAGGGGGAGGCGGTGGGAGTCACGGTGTGTGACAGTGACACACCTTTTGGGGTGGGACACAATTATAAGAGGGACTTTACCTAACAAATGCAATCAATGTAACCTGGTTCTTTGTACCCTCAATGAATCTCAACCAATTAAAAAAAAAAAAAGAATATTGGTTCGACGCCCATAGCACAGTGGTTATGGCGCCAGCCACATGCACCAAGGCTGACAGGTTCGAACCCGGCCAGGGCCAGCTAAAACAACAATGACAACTACAACAACAAAAAAATAGCCTGGCTCAGAGTCTGTAGTACAATGGTTATGGTACCAGCTACATATACCAAGGCTGACGGGTTCAAAACCTGCTCAGGCCAGCTAAACAACAATGACAACAACAACCAAAAAATAGCCAGGCATTGTGGCAGGCACCTATAGTCCCAGCTACTTGGGAGGCTGAGGCAAGAGAATCGCTTAAGCCCAAGAGTTTGATGCTGCTGTGAGCTGTGATGCCATGGCACTCTACCTAGGGAGACATAGACTCTGTCTCAAAAGAAAAAAAAAAGAATAGAGAAAAAAAATTTGTTTATTATAGTTGAAACAAGCGATAGAATTAATCAAAGTATGTGACTAAACTATCAACACAGGTTTACCGTCTTAACGATAACTTGTCTATGCCAGCAACAGAGGAGCCTGGAGAGCAAGCAGTGATGAAATTGCAAAAGGCATTTTCCATAGCTTGATGAGAATTGAGTATCTTTCCTTTACAAGAAGTGGCGTAAAGCCTGGAAGACATGGTGGTCAGTTAGTGCCAGGTCTGGTAAAAACAGTGACTGACAGAGTTTCAAAGTCCAGCCTCTGTAGTTTGAGCCACCTTTTTCATGCAACATGTGGTTGAGCATTGTTTTTCGAGGGGATTGGCCTGTCTCTGTTGACCAGTTTCATTGCTTAATTAAAATCATCCTCATCATTTCATCCAGTTGGTTGCAGTAGACATCCACTATAATTGATTGACTAGGTTTCATGATACTGTAGTAGATAACACCAGCCTTGGACCACCAGACACCATTAGCTTTAGCTGATGTTTGTTTTTGGACTGTGTTGCAGCACTTTATCTTTATCCAACCATTGTGCCAAAAACTTGTATTTGCCAAAGTCATTTTTCATCACATAAAACAATACAGTGTAGAAAAGGTTTGCCTTTATGTCGTGACTGCAAAGAAAGGCAAGCTCTCAGATGTCTTTTCTTATACTTGTTTAATTCATGTGGCACCCATCTATCCAGTTTCTTTACCTTGCTGATTTGTTTCAAATGATTTAATATTGTTGGAATAATACCATCAAGCCTTGCTGCCGCTAATTCATGCATAGGTTGAGATGGATTCAGCTCATCGTTATCTCAGGTAGCCCATTCGGCTCCTTTTCGAGTTTAAAATCACTAGAAGAGAACTTCTCAAATTATCAGTGTACTCTCTGTTCATTAGCCACATCCTTTTCAATACCTCATTGATATTTTGAGCTGTCTGCACTGCATTGGTTCCATGATGGAACTCATATTTGAAAATAGTGTAAGTTTTTGACTAATCCATGCTTTCATAAGAATCGCTCTAAAAAACATTTGAAAGGTAATCACAAGCCTAAATGCGCATTTGAAAGAATGAGGATGTACCGTTCATAATGCAAATAAAACAAGAAGTGTCAAAGTAAAATGTTCCTGATATCAACTGTCAAACTTAGTACTTTAAGGAAATTGGACATTTCATACTTAACCTACTCCTTAGAAGGCACAGGAGATTGCATTAGCCCAGGAGTTTGAGGCTTCAGTGAAGTATCATCAGGCCACTGCACTCCAGGCTGCGTGACAGGGT
Organism: Galagoides demidoff; assembly: GCA_963574575.1. Taxonomy (NCBI): domain Eukaryota; kingdom Metazoa; phylum Chordata; class Mammalia; order Primates; family Galagidae; genus Galagoides; species Galagoides demidoff. The sequence continues at coordinate 75,074 of CAUYQV010046165.1, forward strand.
GACACTCTGTTTCTTTTTTTTAAAAAATTGTGAACTTTGGATAACATCATTATAATGATAGCTAACATTGATATTCCCCTATGTGCTACCAGTAAATCCTTTACTTATACACATAATTCCTTAATTTAATCCTCACACTCACTTTATAAGACAGGAAGTTTTATCCCCATTTTACAGGATGAAAGGATAAAATGAGTTGTCCAATATTATAGGGCTAATCAGTGACTGAACTAATATATAACCCCAAGTTTGCCTTTTTCAAAGCTGGTAATCTAATCCCACAGTCCTATGCTTCCTCCATAGAAAAGTTGCCATAATTTCAGATGATAATTCTTTTCAGTGCTAATCATGATGTCCTGAAACACTGAAGGAGCCTACTGTGCTAAACAGAGTCACTAAAGAAAGACTGAGTGTGGTTTTGATGTTGTGTATTTTATAAACTCTTCATTTTTTGAAAATTGTTAATCTATTTGATATATATAGAAAATGTTTATCACGTAGTGAATTTGATTAACGAGACCATCATTTGCCTAGTAATAAGAAATACTGAGCTTTGAATGTGTTAGGGGAAGGTATTCTATAGTAGTAACTGAGTATATGATCTCTTCTAGGGCATATTTTAGCACTTTATACCTGGAGTGGCTGGATGATTGCATCTGGTTCCCAAGATAAGACTGTTAGATTCTGGGATCTTCGAGTACCGAGCTGTGTTCGTGTTGTTGGCACAACATTTCATGGAACTGGTAGGTTTTTCTTTAAATTAATTTATGTGACCAAGAAACTTTATGAATTATACTAGCCTATATTGCAGCCTCTCCCCTGCAATAAAAAAAATAGAAAAAATAGTGAAATAAATACTTGGTATTTTATTGATTACTTTTAGTTTTTTCAAAATGCTTTCATCTGTTTCTTCTTTTTTTTTTTTGAGATGGAGCCTCAAGCTGTCCCCCTGGGTAGAGTGCCATGGCATCATAGCTCATAGCAACCTCCAACTCCTGGGCTCAAGCGAGTCTCCTGTCTCCGCCTCCCAAGTAGCTGGGACCACAGGCGCCCGCTACAACGCCCGGCCATTTTTTGGTTGCAGCCATCATTGTTGTTTGGTGGGCCTGGGCTGGGGATTCGAACCCACCACCTTGGGTGTACATGGCTGGTGCCTTAGCCGATTGAGCCACAGGCACCGAGCCTCTTCTTTTTTTTTAATCTATTACTTTATCTCTAAAAAATAATATTCAGCTTAGGAGACCAAGGCCCAGAGAAATTAAATATAATGTTCCAAATTTTCTGTTAGCAGGGCCATTTTACTTTTATTTTTTTGAGACAGAGTTTCACTTTGTTGTCTTTGTCCTCATTAGAGCTGTGGCATCATAGTTCACAGCAATCTCAAACTCGTGGCTGGGATCATAGGTCCCTACCACAACACCCTAGCTATTTTTAGAGACAGTATCTTGCTCTTATTCAGGCTGGTCTTGAACTCCTGACCTTAAGCAATCTACCTGCCTTAGCCTCCCAGAGTGCTAGGATTACAGGCATGAGCCATTGTCCCAGGCAGTAGGGCCATTTTAGAACTCAGAGCTTTAAAAATGTATTTTTAGGTTTGGCACCTATATCTCAGCAGCTAGGGCCAACCAGGCCTGCCAGACAACAATGATGACTCCATGGCTGGGTGCCTGTAGCTCAAGTAGCTAAGGTGCCAGCCACATACACCAGAGCTGGTGGATTTGAATCCAGCTTGGGTCTGCCAAACTATGACAACTACAACTAAAAAATAGCTGGGTGTTGTGGTGGGCACCTGTAGTGCCAGCTACTTGGAAGGCTGAGGCAAGAGAATCGCTTAAGCCCAGGAGATAGAGGTTGCTGTTAGCTGTGACCCAACCACAAACAACCCCTGGGGAACTATGGGGACAATGTCTCAAAAAAAGTTTTTTTAAATGCATGCATATGGCAAAAATTAAAGTTTAACAAAAGAGTTTACTGTTTTCTTTCCATTCCTATTCCTTGGTTCTTTTACTAAAGGACCAGTTTCTTTCTTTCTTTTTTTTTTTTTTGAGACAGAGCCTCAAGCTGTCCCCCTGGGTAGAATGCTGTGGCATCATAGCTCACAGCAACCTCCAACTCCTGGGCTCAAGCGAGTCTCCTGCTTCCACTTCCCAAGTAGCTGGGACCCCAGGTGCCCGCCATAATGCCCGGCTATTTTTTTTTGGTTGCAGCCATCATTGTTGTTTGGCGGGCCCGGGCTGGATCGAACCTGCCACCTTAGGTGTATGTGGCTGGTACCTTAGCCACTTGAGCCACAGGCACCGAGCTAGGACCAGTTTCTTATTTATTCTTTTAGAAGCATTCTGTAAATGTATAAACAGAAAGTTTATCTATATAATAATCCTCCTCCTCCTGTAAACACAAATACATGCATCACACACATATAGATGGTAGAATATAATACACATCTTGCTTTTTAAACTTAACAAGTCTTGCATTATTCAATGTGATCCCAGGCTATTATTCTTTGCATTATATCACCTTCTAAAACACTAATATCTGGGCTTTGTGCCTGTAGCCCAGTAGTTATGGAGCCAGCCACATACACCAAAGGTGTCGGGTTTGAACCTGGCCCAGGCCAGCTAACCAACAATGACAACTGCGAAAGAAAATAGCCAAGCGTTGTGGCCGGCACCTGTCATCCCAGCTACTTGGGAGGCTAAGGCAAGAGAATCGCTTAAGCCCAAGAGTTTGAGGTTGCTGTGAGCTGTGATGCCACGGCACTCTACCAAGGGCAACATAGTGAGACTGTCTCAAAATAAATAAATAAATAAATAAAACACTGATATCTGTGGCTTGGCACCTATAGCTCAGTGGCTAGGGCACCAGCCACATACACTGGAGCTGGTGGGTTCTAATCCAGCCCAGGCCTGCCAAACAACAATGACAACTACAACCAAAAAATAGCCGGGCATTGTGACAGATGCCTGTAGTCCCAGCTACTTGAGAGGCTGAGGCAAGAGAATCACTTAAGTGCAAGAGTTTAAGGTTGTTGTGAGCTGTGATGCCATGGCACTCTACCAGGGTGACACAGTGAGACTCTGTCTAAAAAAACTGATATCTGAGAGTGACACAGTATTCTGCCATTGTCTTTATTTTAGAGCACCTTCTCTGTTTTTGTGGGTTTTTTTCCTGTTTTTTTGTCTGTCTGTCTCTCTCTCTTTTTTAAAGTATATGTCAGTTTTTATTTGCAATATTTAGCAGGTATTACAAAAAAGAATTGTGTCTCATTTTTTGAGACAGGGTCTCACTTTGTTGCCCCAACTAGACTGCAGTAGTGCCATTGTAGCTCACTGCAACCTTAAACTCCTGGGCTCAAGCACAACTCCTGCCTCGGACTACAGACACATGCTGCCATGCCCCACTAATTTTTCTATTTTTTGTACAGACATGGTCTGTCTATGTTGCTCAGGCTGGTCTCAAATTCCTGGCTCAGGTGATCCTCCCGCTTGCCTTGACCTCCCACCTGCCTTTGCAGCTTTGTTTTTTTTTTAATTTATTGTTGGGGATTCATTGAGGGTACAAGAAACCAGGTTACACTGATTGCATTTGGCCTTTGAGGTTTTTAATAGCAATTCAATAGCACTATTCCAAGTGAAAAGGCCTGCATTATATTATTTTTTTTTTTTTTTTTTTTGAGGCAGAGTCTCATTATGTCACCCTCAGTAGAGTGATGGGGCATCACAGCTCACAGCAACCTCCAACTCTTGGGCATAAGTGATTCGCTTGCCTCAGCCTCCCAAGTAGCTGGGACTACAAGGCACCCACCACAATGTCTGGCTATTTTTTGGTTACAGTTGTCATTGTTGTTTAGCGCTCCCAGGCTAGACTGGAACCTGCCAGCCTCAGTGTATGTGTCTGGCACCCTAATCACTGAGTTACCAGTACCACCTGGCATTATATTCTTAATTTTGTGTGTGTATGTATTTTCTTTTTTTTTGTAGAGACAGAGTCTCACTCTATCACCCTCGGTAGAGTGCTGTGACATCACAGCTCACGGCAACCTCCAACTCCTGGGCTTAAGCGATTCTCTTGCCTCAGCCTCCCAAGTAGGTGGGACTATAGGCACCCGCCACAATGCCCAGCTATTTTTTTGTTGCAGTTTGGCCGGGGCCAGGTTTGAACCCGCCACCCTCGGTATATGGGGCCAGTGCCCTCCTCACTGAGCCACAGGTGCCACCCGTGTATGTATTTTTTAATGTTTTGTACATTCTTTTTACTTTCATGAACCATTTTCTACACTTTGATTCAAACAAGATAGCAAATTTGAGTCTGTGATAATTGATTTGTTAAAGTTTAGTTTTTATCATTATCAAAATTAATGTTAATGTAATTTAAAGAACCAGATGGTTCAACAAGGCTTTTAAGTAAAATCAGCATTGGCTCGGTGCCCATTGCTTAGTGGTTAGGACGCCGGCCACATACACCCAGCCGGGCAGATTCAAACCTGGCCCAGCCTGCTAAACAACAACTGCAACAACAAAAAAAAATAGCCAGGCATTGTGGCAGGTGCCCATAGTCCCATCTACTTGAAAGGCTGAGGCAAGAGAATTGCCTAAGCCCAGGAGTTGGAGGTTGCTGTGAGCTGTGATGCCATAGCATTCCACCAAGGGTGATAAAGTAAGACTCTGCCTCTAAAAAAAATAATAATAAATAAATAAAATTATGTATTTGTTTACTTGTAAAATCTCCTATAGATTTTAAGTTTCACTAAGTCAGCAATCATATTTATTTTCCAGTGTAAATTTAGCACCTACCATAGTGCCTAGTCTTAAGGGACCAGTAATTTATCCAATAAACAAACCTGGATTTTTCTTGAAAGAATAAACTTTGTATGTATAAAACTAAATTCAATGTTTTTCTCCTATGAATCAGTTCTTTTCCCATCTTCCTTATTTTTTATAATAGTTCTTTTATTTGCTTATGCAAACTTTGAAACCTTAGACTTATTTTTACTACTTTCTTTTTTGGTCCCTACTCAGGCAGATAATGGCCAAGACTATTGATTATGTATTCAGTTTTCCTTTTCCTGAAATCTGTCTTGTTTTCCAGTGGCCTCTGTGTTCTCCGTTTTAACTTGATATGCATTTTCCTTTAGATTAATCTACCCAAAAATACTGCTTGGATCACGTAATTCTCTTGCAGAAAACTGAAGTGATGCTTCACTGTCTCTAAGAGCAAGTTCAAACTCTACAGTTTGAGATTTCAGGTGCTTGGTGGTGTGGCCCTAACCTGACTTACAAGTCTTAACTTCAAGTTGCCTTTTATGTTAACTTTCTTTTGTTAAACTCAGTAGCTCAGCTTGATGCCCGTAACTCAGTGGTTAGGGTACCAGCCACATACACCAGGGTTGGCGGGTTCAAACCCAGCCTGGGCCTGCTAAATAACAAGGACAACTACAACAAAAAAATAGCTGGGGGTTGTGGTGGGTGCCTATAGTCCCAGCTACTTGGGAGGCTAAAGCAAGAGAATCGCTTGAGTTAAAGATTTTGAGGTTGCCGTGAGCAGTGATGTCACAGCACTCTACCTAGGGTGACATAATAAAACTCTATCTCAAAAAAAAAAATTAGGACTGCACCCGTGGCTCAGTGAGTAGGGCGCTGGCTCCATATACTGAGAGGGGCGGGTTCAAACCTGGCCCTGGCCAAACTGTAACAAAAAATAGCCGGGCACTGTGGCAAGTGCCTCTGGTCCCAGCTACTCGGAAGCCTGAGGCAAGAGAACTGCCTAAGCCTAAGAGTTGGAGGTTGCTGTGAGTTGTGATGCCAAGGCACTCTACCCAGGGCAACAAAGTGAGACTCTGTCTCTAAAAAAAAATAATAATAAAAATAAAATAAAATAAAATAAGTAGCTCCAGCCAGAGTGACCCCCTTAAGCTGTTTTGTACTTTTCCTCTAAACACTTTCTTATGTAATTCTTCCTGCTTATAAGAGCCTCTTCTCTGTCAAAATTTAATGACATGAGGGTGGCATCTGTGGCTCAAAGGAGTAGGGCGCCAGCCCCATATGGAGGTGGCGGGTTCAAACTTGGCCCTAGCCAAAAAAAACTGCAAAAAAAAAAATTAATGACATCTGTGTGTGTTTTTATGTGTGTAAATACCCATATTCTTATACTATTTACTGTTTTTCAAGACCTAATGTATGTTCCTTTTCTTTCTTTATTTTTTTTTTTTGAGACAAGAGTCTCACTTTGATGCTCTTGGTAGAGTGATGTGACATCATAGCTTATAGCAATCTCAAACTGTTGGGCTCACACAATTCTCTTGCCTCAGCCTCCCAAGTAGCTGGGACTACAGGCACCCACCACAATGCCCAGCTATTTTTAGAGACCAGGTCTTGCTCAGGCTGGTCTTGGAACTCCTGAGCTCAGGCCATCCACCTACCTGGGTCTCCTAGAGTGTTAGGATTATAGGCGTGAGCCACTGCGCCCAGCACTGTCCCATATTTTTGTTAAGTTTTATCATACTGCTTTGGTCTACAGCAATGTTATTCAACCTAATTCTCCTAATTGTGCCCTCCCTTAAAGAGAAAAAGTAAAATTTTTCCTAATAAGAGAAACTAAATACTAAAGAATAAGATTTAGTTGAATAGGGTTGAGCTTTGGAGGGGCCATAAAACTTTGTTAATGTTAAAGGATTTTTCACCTGTAAGAACCATTTTGTATCTTGTTAGGGGTATAATTGCCCCATTGATACTGTACATGATCAAAGCAATTTATTACCATCATTGAGAATAAATGGTCTAGAGTTGGACTTTAACTTTTGGACTAACAGCTTACAGCTTATGTTTTGATCCTATTGGTAGTAATCATATGTGGCTTTAGGATATTTCTTACACTGTTGTTTTAAAATACATTTGGGGGAACTGCATTCTCTTTTATAGAATACATTGTTGCCCAATTTGAAAAGGTCAAGGAAAGAAGGAATAAAAAAAAATTTTTTTTTCCAGTTTTTGGCCAGAGCTGGTTTTGAACCCACCACCTCCAGTATATGGGGCCAGTGCCCTACTCCTTTGAGCCACACACGCTGCCCTAAATTTTTTTTTTAAATATATATTTTGTTATTGAATTTCTTATTCTCCAACTAGACTCTAGCTGGGTATAGGAGTATTTTTGGACATTTACCTAACAGTCAAAACACTGGATTAGGAAAAGAGATTTCTGTAGCCTGGCTCATTTATTATAGTACTATAGATGATGCTGTTTGTTATAGGGGGTTCTCTCAGATGACAAAAATGGACTTTCCCATCCTTTTCCAATCTTACTTCATGCCTTGCCCCTCAAAAAGGGGACAGATTTTCAAAAACAAATTACAGGAAAAAGAAAAAAAAAAGACACAAGACTTTATTGGTTGATTGTTAATTTGGATTTTCTTCTTTTTTTTGGCTGGGGCTGGGTTTGAACCCACCACCTCCGGCATATGGGGCCAGCGCCCTACTCCTTTGAGCCACAGGCACCGCCCCTAATTTGGATTTTCTATAACTTAACAGTATTGATAAGCTACATTAAATCATTAGTAAAGCTTTATGTGAACACAGTTATGTTGCAATTTAGGCATATTGATTTTTTACATTTAAATTCTCATTCCACCCACTATAGGCAGTGCAGTGGCATCTGTAGCTGTGGATCCCAGCGGCCGTCTTTTAGCCACAGGTCAAGAAGATTCTAGCTGTATGTTGTATGATATAAGAGGAGGAAGAATGGTACAAAGCTACAACCCTCATTCCAGTGATGTTCGCTCTGTCCGCTTCTCTCCTGGAGCTCACTACTTGCTAACAGGCTCTTATGATATGAAAATAAAAGTGACAGACCTACAAGGTGATTAAGACTGACTTTTCTCTGTGTTCTTACTCTCCTGTTCTATTTGAGACCTTTATTTTTGTTAATCTTATGTAATTGACTGTACAGTATTTCCAAATCTTAATTTTTTATTATTTACTGAGGTTACTGAGATTATATTAAAATGAATTATAGCAAATTATTAAACAAATGTTGGATAGTCTTAACTGTTTTTAACATTTGAAAAAAAACTTACTACAGTTCTTTCATACTCTATTGCGAGATAAATGATAGATTTATGTACTCTCACTAGCTCTACTTTAAAATAATCATTAGTAATTATCTGTGTAATGCGGTTTTTACTATCTAGTTTTATTTTTAAACATTCACTAAGCAAATATTTACTGTGTTCCAAGTAGGACAAATGAATAAGACAGGTGACTCCCTCCTTGATGGAGGTTATATTTTAATCAATAAAAAGTAGATCAATAAATAATATACTTTTAGGTATTGGTAAGTGCTATTTCAAAAATTAGCATGATTTAAGAGATAGTGACTAGGTGGGTAGGGGAAGGTTATTGTCGATAGGATAGAGTAGGTCTCTTCAAGGAAATGCTATTTACATTGAAACCTGAATGAAGAGAAGGAACAAGCCTGGCCAAGACCCTAAGAGAAGAATATAACAAATATAAAGATGCTGACGTAGCAATACACTTGGCATGTTCATGACACTGGAAGAAGCCAGTGTGGCTCGAAGTTAGTGAACCAGGGGAAAGAGAGAAGAATAAATCAGAGGTATCATTTTATAGGCATTTTAAAAAAAAATAGGCTCTGTTTTAGGTTAACAACAAAAATGAGAAGATATAGAGAATTTCCTCTATATATACCCTCTGTCTCACATATGCATGGCCTCCCTCATTATCAGTATGCCTTTCAAGAATGGTATATTTGTTATTATTGATGAGTTGCAGGCATTTAAAAAAGTATAACAGGATCCTTGGGACAATTTTAAGCAGGGAATGAAATAGTCTGAAATATATCTTTAAATAATTTTGAGTTCTATACGGGGATTGGAGGAGTCTATTGGAATAGTCCAGGTGAGAGATGATGGTGGCTTGGACTATGTAATATAGGTGAAAGTAGTAAGAAATGACTCAATCAGGGATATAGTTTAATTTTGATTAGATTTTGGGAATGATGGAAAAAGGAATCAGTGATGATTCCTAGGTTTTTGGCATGAACAACCAGATGGTGCCATTAGTTGAGAGATAGGGAAGATAGGTAAGGGGAGGAACAGGTTTAGGCAAGAAAATCAAGAGTTTGGTTTAGACAAGCTAAATTTACGATGATGATCAGGTAATCAAGTGAGACACCACATGACTGGATACTGGTGGACAACTCAGGTAAAAAGTCAAGGTTTGGGTGGCACCTGTGGCTCAATGGGTAGGGCACTGGCTCCATATACCGAGGGTGGTGGGTTTGAACCTGGCCCGGGCCAGCTAAAAAACAGCAGTGACAACTGCAACAAAAATGCCAGGCATTGTGGTGGGTGCCTGTAGTCCCAGCTACTTGGGAGTCTGAAGCAAGAGAATCACTTAAGTCCAAGAGTTGGAGGTTGCTGTGAGCTGTGATGTCACAGCACTCTACCAAAGGGCGACAAAGTGAGACTCTTGTCTCAAAAAAAAAAAAAAAAGTCAAGGTTGAAGATGATTTATGTGAATCATAAGTATATAACTCACAGTAGTAGATGAAATTTCGTAGGAAGTTAGATACAGAGGGAACAGAAGAAATCTAAATGCTGACTCCTTGGATTCACGAAACTTTAAGTCAAGAAGAGAAGAGAAACCAGCAAAGGAGACCAAGATTAAGTGGCACTGAAATCAGGGAGAAATCAGCTGAGTTTCAATGAGTGGCAGCTGTGTCAAATGTTGCTTTGTGTGTGTATTCATATATTTTCAGTAATTTGTCCCTGTGTAAACCTGTCAATGTATTGCATCAATATAGTTTAGGATTTTTGATGCTATAATGTCTTAAAGTAACAGGAAGTCTGTTATATCTATATGTATACTTATTTTATAAATCAATATCTGTTTTCTTTTTTTAATTTAGGGGACCTCACTAAGCAGCTTCCTATCATGGTGGTAGGGGAGCACAAGGACAAAGTGATTCAGTGCAGATGGCACACCCAGGATCTTTCCTTCCTGTCATCCTCTGCAGATAGAACTGTAACCCTCTGGACTTACAACGGATAGAGTATACCCCAAGTCAGTCTATGCAGTGAAAGCACAGAGACTTAAGACTACTGAATTGTAAAAATTACAAATCTGAAGAACATACACTGTCCAGGAAAGTGGTTTAGCACGAGAAGGCCCCTTCTTACCATGTATGCTGTTGATAGGTGGTGTTGGGTGGTGTTATTCTGCAGTGCTTTCAGTCTTCCATGTGAGCTCGTGCTGCTGTGACCTGCTATATGTAGTCTCGTTGCCAAAGTCTGCGCAAGAGCTCTTATGTCATTGGTGTGCACTCCAAGTCAACGTGGACAATGTGTTTACGGTTTAGTATTGAATGCATTCCTTGGTCTCTGCCTAAAAAACTGTTTTCTATAAATATTGAACTTCAACTATATTATTACATGTAATGCAACCAGGTTCTACCCAGATTAAACATAGGTATTCAGAAATTACTTTTGCTCTTCTCACAATCCCATATTGTATCTCTTCTAGAGGTCAGAATTTTATATATCACTCAAAAGCTACATGGTTGTTTTTCACCTGAGGATCATTATGGAGTTTAAAGATGAATGGAAAATTGCTTCTTAGTTCCTTAAGGGTATGGACCTTTTTTTTTTTTTTCTTAAATCCAGGGATATGATTACTATTTTGTCACATAATTTTGTTTCAGGCTAAAAGGTAAATGTGTTTGCTTCAGAAACTTGTTTTTCAATTTTTTGAATGCAACAAGATACCTCCCTTCCAAACTGTACTGTAGAAGCAGAGCTGCAGCCGTTATGTGACACAACACTTGATGGTACAGTAAATGTATTGGCTAGCATTTTTCCTCTTGAAAATTAAAAACTTTGTCATGGCTTGAAATGCTATGTCTGCATGATCATTTAAAATGGAAAATTTAAACTTTGCACTCTGAAAGCTTATTTGGATTTTTTTCTTGCACTGTTTTGTGTAATGCAGAGTAATGATTTTATTTCTACAGCATTATAGATTCTAACATTTATGTATCTTTATTTTCATATTGTACAGTAATTTTACTTTAAATTATTAAATAGGCTATTTTATTTATTTCAAATGCAGTTGTTTTGGTTCTAATTATTGAACTGTCTGTGCACTGTATGTAGCAAGCATTTTTAATCTATTGTAAACAAGTAGAAAGGATATTAGAAGTGTAACTGTGCTATTGTTTCAATAAAGACCTCTTGACACTTAAAACGATTTCTTTCTCAGACTCTTGGTTTTTCAATTTAGTATGCTATTTTTCCAGTTTAATTGGAGGAAGTATGGTCCAGTGGAAGAACCTCATAATCAGTTTCTTAAATCTCACTGTTGCCCAGCCTAGAATGCAGTGGCATCATTTTAGCTCATTGTAACCTCAAACTCTGGGCTCAAGTGATCCTCCTGTCTCAGATTCCCAAGTAGCTGGGAGTACTGTGCACCACAACACTCAGCTAATTTTTTTACTTTTTGTAGACTGAGTCTCAAACCTTGAACTCCAGGCTTTAAGCAGTCCTCCTTTCCCCAAAGTGCTAGGATTACAGGCATAGACCACCAGCTGGCCTCTTACATTCCTTTCTAAAGTTCTTCTGCTAATTTGCTTTTTTTTTTTTTTTTTTTAGCAGTTTTTGGCTGGGGCTGGGTTTGAACCCTCCACCTCCAATATATGGTGCCAGCACCCTACTCCTTTGAGCCACAGGCACTGCCCTGCTAATCTGCTTTTTAATTCTTCTTTGTGTGTCTTCTATCTCTTTTACACAAGATTCAGAGAATTTTCTATTCTGAATATATTGTGAAAGTTGATTAATAAAAGCTTAGCAATATGTATAAATTCTAACTCAGACTACAGATATGTTGAATTGGGTGCTTCAACATAGAAGAAATAAAAAGCTAGTTAGTGTGTGGGTTTTCAATAAGTACATAGTTTTCTTACCTCTTAGGCAGGCAGAGGGAGATTTTGCTAAAAATAGGCCACAGCTGGGTGGCACCTGTGGCTCAGAGGAGTAGGGTGCCAACCTTATATGCTGGAGGTGGTGGGTTCAAACCCAGCCCCGCCAAAAACTGCAACAACAACAACAAAAAATAGGGGGCAGTGCCTGTGGCTCAGTGGGTAGGGTGTCGGCCCCATATACCGAGGGTGGTGGGTTCAAACCCGGCCCCCGGCCAGACTGCAACAAAAAAATAGCCAAGTGTTGTGGCGAGTGCCTATAATCCCAGCTACTTGGGAGGCTGAGGCAACAGAATCAGCTAAATCCAAGAGCTGGAGGTTGCTGTGAGCTGTGACGCCACGTGCTTTACTGAAGACGATAAAGTGAGACTCTGTCTCTACAAAAAAAAAGGGCCCCAGCTCACCTCTAGTTTACTTGCATGCTGAATTTCACACATTTTAGATATTATAACAGATCATTTATGTTAAGTTTAAGCATTGAACAGATCATCTAGACATACAATCAACAAAAACTTTGCACTTAATCTGCATTATAGACCAGATGGGCCTTATAGATATTTATAGGACATTTCATCCAACAGCTGCACAATACATGTTCTTCTTAGCTCATGGGTCATTTTAAAGGATAGACTATATGCTAGGCCACAAAAAAAAAAAAAAAAAAGATTTTTAAAAAACATGAAATCAGGTGTTGTCTCTGACCACAATGGAATAAAAATAGAAATCAATACCAAATGGACCACTGGAAACTGTACGAAAACATGGAAATTAAGCAATATGGTCCTGAATGACCAGTGAGTCAAGGAAGAGATTAAAAATGAAAGACCATCTGTAATCCTAGTATTCTGGGAAGCTGGGAGATAGGTAGATTGCTTGAGCTTAGTAGTTCGAGACCAGCCTGAACCAGAGCGAGACCTCGTCTCTAAAAACAGCCAGGTGTTGTGGTGGTCACCTGGAGTCCCAGCTACTCAAGAGGCTGAGGCAAAAGGATCACTTGAGCCCAGGAGTTTGAGGATGCTGTGAGCTATGACACCACGGCACTCTACCAAGGGTGAAAGTGAGACTCTGTCCCCCCCTACACACAAAAAAAAAAAAAAAAGAAGAAGGAGGAGGAGGAAAGGACCACCCAAAGAAACACAGCAAGACTTTGTATCTACAAAAAGTAGAAAAACTTTTTCCAGGCATTGTGGTGCATGCTTCTAGTCCTAGTTAGAAGGCTGAGGCAGGAAGATTGCTTGGACCCAGAAGTATGAGGTTGAAGTGCATTGTAGTGATGCCACTGTTATACCCAAAGTGGGTGGAATAGAGAAACACCAGCATGCTGAGTCCAAATTAAGCAGGGGTCCTTTATTGGCCAGTGATCAAGGGCAGGCTTATACCTCAAAGTCTTTCGACAACCAGAAGAAGCAGGGGTACACTTTTTATAAGGTGCTTTTGGTACGGGAGGGAGTGTACTTAATGCAAGCTGATTTTCATAAAAGCCAACACCTGCAAGGTTAGATCTGTAGGGTAAGGGGAGTGCTTACAAGGGAGAGCTGTGATCTCATAGCATTTTGCAGTTTTTGCTAAACTCTGCAGCTTTCAGCTGAGCTTAAAGGGGGAGTGTTGGGTGGTGCCTGTGGCTCAAAGGAGTAGGGTGCCAGCCCCATACGTCAGAGGTGATGGGTTCAAACCCAGCCCCAGCCAAAAACTGCAAAAAAAGGGGGGGGGAGAGTGTTGAAAGCCCTTAGCAAAGTCCTTAGCAAAATGGAGTAAGACTGGCTCTATGTATAAAATGGAGCCAGGGCATTACACCACTGGGCTCTCTAGCCTGAGTGACAGAGCAAGACCTCTTCCTCAAAAAGAAAAAAAAAAAAAGGATATTAACAAACTTCTCGAAACAGCCAGGCGCGGTGACTCATGCCTGTAATCCCAGCACTTGGGAGGCTGAGGCGTGTGTATTGCCTGAACTCACAGGTTTGAAACCAGCCTGAGCCAGAGCAAGACCTCATCTTTAAAATAGCCGAGCATTGTGGTGGATGCCTGTAGTCCCAGCTACTTGGGAGGCTGAGGCAAGAGAATCACTAAAGCCCAGGAGTTTGAGGTTGCTGTTAGCTATGACACCGCGGCACTCAACCAAGGGTGACAAAATGAGACTCTGTCTCAAAAAAAAAAAAGATATTTCATGCTCATGAATCTATATGATCAAAAAGTCCATAACACCCAAAGCAATCTACAGATTCAATGCAATCCCCATCAAAATAACATTGATGTTGTTCACAGAAATAGAAAAAAACCCTAAAATTTGTAAGGACAGACAAAACACCCAGAATAGCCAAAACCATCCAGAACAAAAAGAACAAAACTGAAGGAATCACATTATCTGACTTCAAATTGTACTACAGAGGTGTAGTAATGAAAACATTCCTGTTACTAGCATAAAAACAGACACATAGACTAATGGAACAGAAGAGAGAATCCAGAAATAAATCCACACATCTTTAGCGAACTTATTTTTGACAAAGTTGCCAAGAACATACAGTTGAGAAAAGATGGTATCTTCAACAAATGGTGCTGAGTACACTGTATCTATATGCAGAAGAATGAAAATAGATCCCTACCTCTTGCCATATGCAAAAACTAAATCAAAATAGATTACACCTAAGACCCGAAACGATGAAACTACTAAGAGGAAACACTGGGGAAGCATGCCAGACATTGTCCTGGGCAAGATTTCGTGAGCAATACTTCAGAAGTATAGATAGCCAAAGGAAAATTGGACAAATGGGATCACATCAAGGTAAAAATCATCTGTATAGCATAGATGGACACAACCAACAAAGCAAAGTGACATTCCACAGAATGAAAGAAAATATTTGCAATGTACCCATCTGAAAAGGATCAATAACTAGAACATACAAGGAGCTCAAACAATGTATTAGGGAAAAAATAAAATAATCTGATTAAAAAATGGGCGAAAGATCTGAATAAATGTTTCTTAAAAGAAGACATATCAAGGGTCAACAAGCATATGAGGGCCAGGTGCAGTGGCTCAAGCCTGTAATCCTAGCTCTCTGGGAGGCCAAGGTGGGTAGATTGCTTGAGCTTAGGAGTTTGAGACCAACCTGAGCAAGACCCTGTCTCTAAAAACATCCAGGTGTTGTGGCAGGGACCTGGAGTTTTAGCTACTTGGGAGGCTGAGGCAAGAGGATCACTTTCAGCCCAAGAATTTGAGGTTGCTGTGAGCTATGACCCTATGGCACGCTACTCATGGCAACAAAGGGAGACTCTGTCTCAAAAAAAAAAAAAGAAAAAGAAAAAATGCTTAACATTTTTGGTCATCAGAGAAATGAAAATCAAACCCCACAATGAGATATCTACCATCTCACGTTTTTTGTCAAAAACACAGGCAATGCAGGTAAGGTTGTGGAGAAAGGGGCCCCCTCAGATAGTGTTGGTGGGAATGTCAACTACTATAAGCACTATGGGGAACAGTATGGAGCTTCCTTAAAAAACTAAAACTAGAACCACCATATGACCTAGCAATCCTACTCCTAAGTTTACAACCAAAAGAAAGGAAATCATTATATTGAAAAGATGTCTGCACTCCCATGTTTACGGTAGCACTATTTACAATAACCAAGATTTGAAATCAACTTGAATGTCCATCAAAAGATAAATGGATAAAGAAATTGTGGTACATATACATAATGGAGTATCATTCAGCCGTAAAGCAGAATGGAATCCTGCCCTTGGCAAAAGTATGGACGGAAATGGAGGACATTATGTTAAGTGGAATCAGTCAAGCACAGAAAGACAAATCTCACATTTTCTCACTCATATGTGGGAGTTAAATACTACATATTAAAATAATTAATCTCATGAAAACAGTAGACTTACAGTTACCAGAGGCTGGGAAGAATAGGGAGGGGGAATAAAGTGGGGATGGTTAATGGATGCAAAAATACGGTTAGAATGAACAGTATTTGATAGCACAATGACAAAATGATTATAGTCAACAAGTTATACTATGAAATAACTGAAAGGATGGAATCAGAATATTCCTAACACAATGCATAAGGTGACGTATGTCCCAATCACCCTGATTTGATTGTAACACAGTCTATGCCTGTAGCAAAACATCACATGGCCTCTAAAAATATATACAACTATTATGTACCCTTACTAATTAAAATGTTAAAAAAATAGTAAAGCCCATTATAAAATGGGCAAAGGACTTGAATAGACATTTCTGCAAAGAATATATAAAAATGGCATGGTCAATAAGCACACGAGAAGATGTCCAACATCACTAGTCATTAGGGAAATGCAAATCAAAACCACGAGACGCCACCTCCCACTCATAAGGATGGCTACTATCAAAAAGCAGTAAGCACTGGTGAGGATGTGGGGAAATTAACTCTCCTGTAACGTTGTTGGGCATATAAAATGGTGCAGCTATTATGAAAAACAGTACGGCAGTTCTTCCAAAAATTAAAAATATAATAACCATATGATCCAGCAATTCCACTTCTGGGTATATACCGAAACGAACTGAAAGCAGGGAAAAGAACAGATATTTGTACATGCATGTTCATAGCAGCATTATTTCACAGTAGCCAAAACTGTCAGAACAATCTATGACAGCTGACAGATGAATGAGTAAACAAATTGTGGTCTATATGTACGTATATACAATGGAATACTACTTGGCCTTGAAAACGAAATTCTGACATGGATTTACAACAAGGATGAACCTTGAAGACATGATGTCAAGTGAAATACATCAGTCATACACAAATACAATATGATTCCATTTGCATGAGGTACCTAGAGACAGAAAGAATGGCAATTGACATGAAGGAGGGGAATGGGGCACTCTACCTAGGGCACAGAATGAGACTGCCCTATTGTTTAATGGGTAAAGAATTTCGGTTTTGCAAGATGAAAAGAGTTCTGTAGATGTGTTACCAGCTATTTTTCTCTTTGCAGGGTGTTCTTGGCCTGATGATTCAAGAATGAAACCCCAGACCATACTAGTAAGTGACAGGACAAAGTTTATTTTACAGAGATGGACTTAGAAGGGTAACAATGCCTCTAGCAGGAAGGGGGGGAATTCCCAAGCGGACACCCCTGAGGTCTTTCGTCTAGAGCAGTAGTTCTCAACCTTCCTAATGCTGTGACTCTTTAGTACAGTTCCTCATAAGTAGCAGTGAAAATAATTTTATGGTTAGGGGTCACCACAACATGAGGAACTGTATTAAAGGGTCGCAGCATTAGGAAGGTCGAGAACCACTGCTCTAGAGATTCATATACTGCCTGCTAGAGGGTATGTTGGGAACTGTATGTCATACTTGGCTAGAAAACATCCTGCCTATGCTGATTAGTGATGGAATGTATTAAACAATGAATGTGGTCCCAGGCAGAGCAGCAGGGTGTGTATTTTACACTCCAGGGCGGGTCACCAAGATAGAATACTGGTTAAGCCGCTTTTCTTCTATCTTGCTTATCTAGAGAGTGTGGTTTGAAAAAAAAAAAAAATCTGTTTGCCTAGGCCTGGAAAACGGCCATCCCTTTCCAGCTCTGAACTGGGCAAATCTGTATCAGATGGTTGATGGTGACGGTGGCATTAACAGTGTAGATGTAGTTAATGCCACTGAACTGTACCCCTAAAAAAAATGGTTAAGATGGTGAATTTTGACACATGTATTTTATTATTTTACTTTATTTTTTGAGACAAAGTCTCACTTTGTCACCCTCTGTAGAGTACAGTGCGACTCTCTTGACTCTGCCTCCCAAGTAGCTGAGACTACAGGTGCCGCCACAACGCACAACGCCCAGCAATTTTTGTTGTTGTTGTTGTTGGTTTGTTTAGTAGGCCCAAGCCGAGGTTCCAACTCATCAGCCCTGGTGTACGTGGCGGCGTCCTAACCACTGAACTACAGGTACGGAGCCTTTACTGCCCTGGGATCCTAGTTCATAGCAACCTCAGACTCGGGCTCAAGCAATCCCCTTGCCTTAGCCCCCGCAGTAACAGGAACTACAGGCACCAGCCACAAAGCCCAGTAAACTTTCTATTTTTCTATTTTTAGTAGAGACAGGTCTCCCTTTTGCTCAGGCTGGTTTCCTGAGCTCCTGAGCTAGGCGATTCAGCCACCTCAGCCTCCCAGAATATCAGGATTACAGGTGTGAGCCACCGCCCTGACCCTGTATACCAAATTTTTAACACACTTTTTAATTTGTTGCCAATTAACTTACGTTCGTGTATGTCTCTAGAAAAACTCGTCATTTCCTCTTTGGAAAGCTTCCTAATATTCCAAGTCTAGCCGTTAAAGACAAAGACAAAATAAAACTGACTATTTCCAACTACCCTCAACGCACGGAGTACGCAAACTTCCCAGTCCCGCCCCCAAATAGGACTACATTTGTTATTATCCCCATTTTAAAACTTAAGCTGAAAATAGACTTCTCCGGTTTTATTGCATATGTTATTCAAACTTATGAAATAAATTAATAAGAAGAACATAGGTTTCGTATCCATTTCATGTATTTGGATCCTACGTAGGATTTCCTAGGTATAGCTTGCGCCGCAAAGGAAAGTGAAAGAAAACCCCGGGAGTGAAACCCGCCAGCAGGGCCAGCAGGGCCAGCAGGGCCAGCCCCGCCTCCTGGGCGGGGCCAATGAGCGGCGCGCGCGGGAGGGACGTCCAGCCACCTGCCGAGAGAGTCGATAAGGACGCGCTCGAGGCCCGGCGCGCGTTAAAACGCTCGGCTGTTGCGGGCAGGCGGCTCGCCATCTTCTCCCGCCGGCCCGGGCGGGTCCCCTTCTGGACAGACGGGCAGGCGACCGGGACGTGAGTCTGCGCGGTCGTGTGTTTGCGCGGAGGGCAGGGCTGCAGATTCGGCCCGGCGGGTCCCGGTGGCGGGTGGCGCGGACGCGGGGAGGCCACAGGCGCTACCCCGGGCTGGGGCCGCGCTCGCGCCAGGGGGTGACTTCGTGGCTCTTCGCTTCCCTGGGGCCAAGCCCGGGTCCCTGAGCTCCTTTGCCTGCGGCGGCGGAATGCTGTGATGTTACTTGGCTCCAAGAGCGGCCTAAGGAAAAGGCACAACTAGTGCAAAGCGAGACCCGAAGGAACTCTGAATTTCGTTGGCTTCACGTAATCTCTGAAAACTTTAAGCATAATTTGAACAAATACTGTCAGCAGAATAGCTCGGATTTAGTAGTAATTTTTTAGAAGTCTAAATCTATGAATTAAAAAAAACCCAAATCTGAGTGTAAAAAGTTAGAGATGCCATAGCCTGTATGTTTATAACTGGGTAACGGAAAACAACTCAGGTTTTCTCTCTGTCAGTGATTGTGAAAGTGTGGTTCCCAGGTTAGCTTCATCGTCATCTGGGAACTTCTTAGAAATGTAAATTCTCAGTGCCCAGAAACTACACAAACACGCTACTTAAATTGCAAACGCCTGACTTTTTTTGCCGTGATACTTGTGGACTATTAGTGAAATTGACTTTACTATCCAAGTTAGTCTTGCCTTTCCCATTACACGTTGTAAATTTGTTGAAATCAAAAACTTTCCTTTTGTGCCAATTTCCACTCAGTCTCCCTGGAGAACTGTATTTTCTGATAGCTCTCTAGTAGCTCCTGCAACAACTCATTCTCCCAATTCCCTCTGTATGGAGACGTGGATCCAGCAGTCCTCTCCATCCAGAGATCCTATCCTCTCTGAGAAGCCACTAGCACTTTTGCCCTGGAGAGGCAATTTAGGTAGTCATTCTGGATTCTACCACTTAACTAGCCTACTGTCCTTGGGTAAGTTACTTGTTTTTCTAATCTATAAAATGAAGGTAATAAGTACAACTTTCATGACTTTTTTTGAGGATTAAATGAATACATGTAACAGTACTTGGCATAATAACAAAATATTAGCTATTAGAATTTTGCTATTACTAGTACCAAACCCTGAGGCAGATGAGAAGTGGTAAAAATAGCTAGCAAGTGGGGGAGAGAGTAGGACCCACTAACAAGTATTAGAATGACATAGTGTTGCCATTAAATTAAACTAATATAGGATGGTCACATTGCCCCTTAGAGTGTGGTGTGTGGGCATCTGGTCTGTGGCATCTCTAGGAGTTTGTTAAAAGTGCAGTAAGCAAAATCTGTTTTTTTAAACAAGCTTCCCAGTAGGTTTCATTTCATTTCAGGTAGTATTTTCATTTTTATTTGTTCAGGTTCATTGAGGGTACAGAGAATTAGGTTACCCTATTTGTATTTGTTAGGTAAAATCCCTCTTATAATTGTGTCCCACCCCCCAAGAAGTGTGCCATACACCTTAACTCCCCATCCTCCTCCCTCCTCCATTCTCCCACTCCTCTGGTTCCCCTGTCTCCTTGTTCCCCCACCTCCCTCCTTCCCCCTTCTTCCCCTACTGCACTGTTTTCCCCACCCTCTGGTTCCCCTACCTCCTCCACTTTGAATTGATTGGAATTTTTCTTTTATGTGGATCTACATTAGATCATCTACTGGCTTCAGGTTTAATTTTTTTTTTCTTTTTTTGAGACAGAGTCTCACTCTTGCCCAGGCTAGGTGCGGCCTAGCTCACAGCAACAGCAACCTCACACTCCTGGGTTCAAGTGATCCTCCTGCCTCAGCCTTTTGAGTAGCTGGGACTACTGGTGCCCATGACACCTGGCTCATTTTTTCTATTTTTAGTAGAGATGGAGTCTTGCTGGTGTCAAACTCCTGAGCTCAGGAGATCCTCCCACCTCTTGAGTGGTAGGATTACAAGTGTGTGCCAGCAAGTAGCCATGGATACAGCTTTGTTTTGACCAAGTGTGAAATCAGTTGTAAGATTTCACAAGGATTTCCAACCTTAAATCAGTGACCATAGGCATCTGGTAGGGAGGCTTGAATTTCCAGCTGATTCTACTATTCTCTCACCCTCTGGTCTTTAATTTCTGCTGGTTAATCTCCAGCTTTGGTTAGGTCTCTGATCTGCTGATCATTATTGGAGAAAGTAACAAAGATGCCAATAGTCTGACTTTGTGAGT
Organism: Galagoides demidoff; assembly: GCA_963574575.1. NCBI lineage: Eukaryota > Metazoa > Chordata > Mammalia > Primates > Galagidae > Galagoides > Galagoides demidoff. Next base: position 96,089 of record CAUYQV010046165.1, read on the forward strand.
GTCACAGGCTTCTCTCACCTCTCTTTGTATAATGTTCCCTATAGTTCTTTTTTCTAAATCCCCATTCTCCCATCTTGTTCTCCCCCCACACAGTGACATTTCTAATGGAGTATTTCTCTGTCCACTTGATATCGTAACATGAGTTATGTCAGCTTCTTTTCTTTTTACTTTAGACCTTTTTTCTTCATCCCTCATTCATTTCTATTTAGGAAGAAGTGTATAATCTTGTTGCCTATGAACCTTTCCTATAGTCTTAATTTCATATACTTCCGTCTATTTGGAGCCTCTTTTCAATTTATATACGGCCTTTGTCACCTACCCCCCTCCTGCGGGCACGTGTGTGTACACACACACGGAAAGACTTTAATAGAGGGGAAAAGGAGAATGAAGACTGACCAGGTGTCAGCTCACTTCCACACAGTTGCAAAGGGTTTTTATTAGCCTTATCAGTATGGCTCAGTGGTTCTCAACCTTCCTAATGCCACGGCCCATAGGTTGAGAACTGCTGGTATAGCTGGAATTGTCACCTACTTTTTAACCACTTTGAATTAATTTTTTCCTTTTGCTTATTTTATGAAAGTCAGGTCATAAATGGCCAACTAACCAGTCCAATGGATTTTTTTTAGACTTTATTCTTTTTAGCCTCTCTAAGGTATTTAATATGATTACCTTTTTTTTGAAATTAAGCTCCTCCTTGGTTTCTATACATAGCATTTTTTTTTTTTTTTGGCTTGCCCTCTATTGTTCTGATTAGTCTTCACTCTCTCCTCCCCTCTCCCACTTTTTTTTTTTTTAATTCAGAAAGGCTCTAACTCTGTTGCCCAGGCTGGAGTGCAATGGTGTGATTATAGCTCATTGCAGCTTTGAACTCTTTGGCTTAAGAGATCCTCCTGCCTTAAGCTCCCTCCACCCCCCAATAGCTAAGAGTACAGGTGTGCTCAGCCACACCCAGCAGATTTTTACATTTTTTGTAGAGATGAGGTGTCCTTATATGAGGAGAACATTTAGACACTGAAGTAGACAACATGAAGATACAGGCCACCTACAGGCCAAGGAGAGCAGCTTCAGAAGAAACCAACTCCGTCCTCTAGAATTGTAAATTTGTTGTTTAAGCCATCCATAAAGACTTATGTTGTCCATTCTAGTCTCCAATTCCTGGCGTCTTGTCTCAGCCTCTCAGAGCCAAGATTATAAGCATGAGTTACCATACCTGGCTTTTCCTTGGTTTATTACTTAGCTGAACTCTAATTTTTCCCAATAAAGTATAAAGTTAGTGAGTGTTTCCAGAGCATGGCAAGTATCTTTGTATTTTGGTTTTTACATTTTAGTGCAAAAATGGGGGGTTGCTTTGTTTCTTACTATCATTAGCTTTTTAAATTTATCACTGTATTTGATTAATTCCTGTGTTCATCATTTTTCTTCACACATTTCCTCATTGCGGTCATACTTATTTAGCATATGAGGAGTATGGGTTATGGACTTTCAGTCTTCAGGTCTGAAGAACTCTGTATTAGTTTGCTAGGGCTGCCCTAAGGAAGAATTACAAAATAGATGGCTTAAACAACAAATTTACAGTTCGGGAGGACTTACAGGCTTTCCAGTGCCCTTTCCCTTTTCTTATTTTTGATCACAGAAGTTTTCAGTATTTACCACCGAGTATGGTGCATGCTATAGTACTTTATATGATAGAAAATTTTCTTTTATTTCTGGTTTACTAGGAGTTTTGTTTTAATCATGAATGGGTTTATTCTGTTTTTTTTTTTTTAATTTCAGATGAACATGAGGGCACAAGCCATTAGGTTATATAATTTACACATGGCAGGTAAAATTCAAAGTTGTAGTTGTGTCCTCCCCCCAGGGAGTGTACCATATATCCATGCATTGTACCCATTGGATGGGAAGCTACTAAACTCCCTCCCTTCCCCCTTCTTGAATTTAATTGAAATATTTTCTCATGTGGGTCTGTGAGTGTTAATCTTCTAGTTTCAGACTGATAATTGAGTGATGCTTGTTTTTTCCAATCTTTCAGTACTTAGGAGAGTGTTTTCCAAATCCACCCAGGTTGTTACAAAGAATGCTGAATTTCCATCTTTTTTAAAGGGATGAGTAGTATTCCATGCCATACATATGACAGTTTATTTTATTTAATTTTATTTATTTATTTTAGACAGAATCTCTCTCTGTCACCCTGAGTAGAGGGCTGTGGCATCATAGCTCACAGCAACCTTAAACTCTTGGGCTCAAGTGATCCTCTTGCCTCAGCTTCCCAGATATCTAGGACTACAGGTGCCTGCCACAATGCTGGGCTAGTTTTTCTATTTTTATTTATTTTTTATTTTTTTGAGACAGAGTCTCAAGCTCTCACTCTGGGTAGAGTGCCATGGTGGCATAGCTCATAGCAACCTCAAACTCTTGGGCTTAAGCAATTCTCTTGACTACAGGTGCCCACCACAATGCCTGGCTATTTTTCTTGAGATGTAGTTGTCGTTGTTGGGAAGGCCCAGCCATCTGGGATTTGAACCTGCCATCTCCAGTGTTTGTGACTGGCACCCTAGGTGCTGAGCTACAGGCACTGAGCCTAGTTTTTCTATTTTTAGTAGAAACAGGGTTTTAGGTCTTAGTCTTGTTCTTGCTCAGGCTGGTCAGAAACTCTTTAGCTCTAGCAATCCACTCACCTCAGAATCCCAGACTGTGAGGATTATAGGCATGAGCCTGTCCTTAGTTTATTAATCCATTCACTTGTTAATAGGTACTTTATTTTTCCCACATCTTTGCAGTTGTGAACTGAGTGGCTGTGAACATTCTAGTGCAAATGTCCTTGGAGTAAAATGTCTTTATTTTCCATTTGTGTAAATGCCTAGTAGTGAAATTGTAAGGTCAAATGGTAGGTCTACTTTTAGTTCTTTGAAGAATCTCCATACTTTTTTCCAAAGACGCTGTACTAGTATGCAGTCTCACCAACAGCGTATGAGTGTTCCCTTCTCTCTGCACCCATGCTCCCAACTGTTGTTTGGGGACCTTGTGATTTGGGCTGTTCTCACTGGGGTCAGGTACTATCTCAAGGTTGTTTTGATCATTAGAGATGATGAACATTTTTTCATGTGATTGTTGGCATTTTTCCATCCTCATAAGAAAAGTTTCTATTCATGTCCCTTGCCCAGTTTTTTTTTTTTTTTTTTTTGAAGACAGAGCCTCAAGCTATCCCCCTGGGTAGAGTGCCATGGCATCACAGCTCATAGCAACCTCCAACTCCTGGGCTCAAGCGAGTCTCCTGCCTCTGCCTCCCAAGTAGCTGGGACTATAGGCGCCCGCCACAACGCCCGGCCATTTTTTGGTTGCAGCCATCATTGTGGTTTGGTGGGCCTGGGCTGGG